>JASTWF010002451.1:0-26878 GCA_030390025.1 Squalus acanthias
AGGGCAGCTACAGCACAGGTTAGATACAGAGTAAAGCTCCCTCTGCACTGTCCCATTAAACACTCCCAGGGCAGGTACAGCACGGGTTAGATACGGAGTAAAGCTCACTCTACACTGTCCCATCAAACACTCCCAGGGCAGTTACAGCACGGGGTTAGATACAGAGTAAAGCTCCCTCTACACTGACCCATCAAACACTCCCAGGGCAGGTACAGCACGGGTTAGATACAGAGTAAAGCTCGCTCTACACTGTCCCATCAATCACTCCCAGGGCAGGTACAGCACGGGTTAGATACAGAGTAAAGCTCCATCTACGCTGTCCCATCAAACACTCCCAGGGCAGGTACAGCACGGGTTAGATACAGAGTAAAGCTCGCTCTAAACTGACCCATCAAACACTCCCAGGGCAGGTACAGCACGGGTTAGATACAGAGTAAAGCTCCCTCTACACTGTCCAATCAAAAACTCCCAGGGCAGGTACAGCACGGGTGAGATACAGAGTAAAGCTCCCTCTACACTGTCCCATCAAACACACCCAGGGCAGGTACATCACGGGTTAGATACAGAGTAAAGCTCCCTCTACACTGTCCCATCAAACACACCCAGGGCAGGTACATCACGGGTAAGATTCAGACTAAAGCTCGCTCTGCACTGTCCGTCAAACACTTCCAGGGCAGGTACAGAATGGGTTAGATACAGAGTAAAGCTCCCTCTGCACTGTCCCATCAAACACTCCCAGGGTTTTGCTTCTTGGGACACTGGCACCAGTACTGGGGCAGGAGAGAGCTGTTCCGTTGGGACGGACTTCACTTGGCCAGTGCTGGGACTAGTGTCCTGGCGAATCGAATAACTAGGGCTGTGGAGAGGGCTTTAAACTAATTAGTGGGGGGGAGGTTTCAAGAGAGCAAAAAATAAAAATGACAACAGAGAGGGTCATAGACATAGGTAGCAGTAGGGGAATCACAAACCAGAGCGTGGCAGGAAGGGACAGAGTGTGTGGAGTAAAAGGTAAACTGGTAAAAAGTGAAAAAGCAGGAACTAAGTGCCACAAAGCATATTTGAAAGTTCTCTATCTGAATGCACGTAGCATTCGTAACAAAATAGACGAGTTAATGGCACAAATAACTACATATGGTTATGATATTGTGGCCATTACAGAAACATGGCTGCAGGGTGACAATGCCTGGGAATTAAACATACCAGGTTATTTAACGATCAGGAAGGACAGGCAGGAAGGAAGGGGAGGTGGGGTGGCTATGTTAATAAAGGAAGGAATCACTGTAATACAGAGTAATGATATTGGGTCAAAAAATCATGATAATGAAACAGTTTGGGTGGAGATAAGGAATAATAAGGGGAAAAAAACATTAGTGGGCGTAGTCTATAGGCCTCCGAACAGTTGCAACTCTATTGGACGGAGTATCAATCAGGAAATAGTTGAGGCATGTAATAAGGGAACATCTATAATTATGGGGGATTTTAACTATCATATTAATTGGACAAATCAAATGGGGCAGGGCTGCCTTGAGGATGAGTTCATTGAGTGTATTAGGGATGGGTTTCTTGAGCAGTATGTAACTGAACCGACCAGGGGGCAAGCAACCTTAGATCTGGTCCTGTGTAACGAGACAGGATTAATTAAAAATGTCCTAGTAAAGGATCCCCTTGGAATGAGTGACCATAACATGGTTGAATTCCATATTCAATTAGAGGGTGAGAAGGTTGGATCTCAAACAAGCGTGCTAAGCTTGAATAAAGGAGACTATGAAGGTATGCGAGCGGAATTGAGTAGAGTGGATTGGGAAAATAGATTAAAGGGTAAGACGACACATGATCAGTGGTGTACATTCAAGGAGTTATTTTACAACTTCCAAAAAAAATATATTCCACTGAAAAGAAAAGGGTGTAAAAGAAAGGACAGTCATCCGTGGCTAAGTAAAGAAATTAAGGATAGTATTCGACTAAAAACAAGGGCATATAAGGTAGCGAAATCTAGTGGGAGGACAGAGGATTGGGAAAACTTTAAAAGGCAGCAAAAAATAACAAAAAGATTGATTAAGAAAGGGAAGATAGATTATGAAAGTAAATTAGCAAAAAATATAAAAACAGATAGTAAGAGTTTTTATAGTTATATAAAAAGAAAAAGGGTGGCTAAAGTAAATGTTGGTCCCTTAGAGGATGAGACCGGGAAATTAATGGTGGGAAATATGGAGATGGCAAAAACACTGAATGAATATTTTGTATCAGTCTTTACAGTAGAGGACACTAAGAATATCCCAACACTGGACAAACAGGGGGCTATAGGGGGAGAGGAGCTAAACACGATCAAAATCACTAAGGAAGTGGTACTCGGTAAAATAATGGGACTCAAGGCGGATAAATCACCTGGACCTGATGGCTTACATCCTAGAGTCTTGAAGGAAGTGGCGGTAGGGATTGTAGATGCATTGGTAATAATTTTTCAAAACTCCCTGGATTCCGCTAAGGTCCCGGCAGACTGGAAAACTGCTAATGTAACACCCTTATTTAAAAAGGGCAGTAGACAGAAGGCTGGTAACTATAGACCGGTTAGCCTAACATCTGTGGTAGGTAAAATTTTGGAGTCCATTATTAAGGAAACAGTAACAGGACATTTGGATAATCATAATTTAATAGGACAAAGTCAGCATGGTTTTACGAAGGGGAAGTCATGTTTGACAAATTTGCTGGAGTTCTTTGAGGAAGTAACATATAGAGTGGATAAAGGGGAACCAGTGGACGTAGTGTATTTGGACTTCCAAAAGGCATTTGACAAGGTGCCACACAAAAGATTATTGCTTAAGGTAAAAAATCACGGGATTGGGGGTAATATTCTGGCATGGATAGAGGATTGGCTATCTAACAGAAAGCAAAGAGTTGGGATAAATGGTTCATTCTCAGACTGGCAATCAGTAACTAGTGGTGTTCCACAGGGGTCAGTGCTGGGTCCCCAACTCTTCACAATCTATATTAACGATTTGGAGGAAGGGACCAAGTGTAACATATCAAAATTTGCAGATGATACAAAGATGGGAGGGAAAGTAGTGAGTGAGGAGGACATAAAAAACCTGCAAGGGGACATAGACAGGCTAAGTAAGTGGGCAGAGATTTGGCAGATGGAATACAACACTGGAAAGTGTGAGGTGATGCACTTTGGCAGGAAAAATCCTAGAGCAATTTATTATCTTAATGGCAAGAAACTGGAGAGTACTGAAGTGCAAAGGGATCTGGGGGTCCTGGTGCACGAAACTCAAAAGGTTAGTATGCAGGTGCAGCAAGTGATTAAGAAGGCAAATGGAATGTTGGCTTTCATTGCTAGGGGGTAAGAATATAAAAATAGGGAGGTATTGCTTCAGTTGTACAAGGTATTGGTGAGACCGCACCTGGAATACTGCATACAGTTTTGGTGTCCTTACTTAAGGAAAGACATCCTTGCTCTCGAGGCAGTGCAAAAAAGGTTCACTCGGTTAATCCCGGGGATGAGGGGGTGGTCATATGAGGAGAGGTTGGGTAGATTGGGACTCTACTCATTGGAGTTCAGAAGAATGAGAGGCGATCTTATTGAAACATATAAGATTGTGAAGGGGTTGGATCGGGTGGATGCGGGGAGGATGTTCCCGATGACGGGTGAGACGAGAACTAGGGGACATAGTCTTAGAATAAGGGGCTGCTCTTTCAAAACTGAGATGAGGAGGAACTACTTCACTCAGAGGGTGGTAGGTCCATGGAATATGCTGCCACAAAAAGCTGTAGAAGCTACAACATTAATTAAATTTAAAACAGAAATAGACAGTTTCCTAGAAGTAAAGGGAATTAAGGGTTACGGGGAGCGGGCAGGAATTTGGACATGAGTCTAGGTTCGGATCGGTCATGGCCCTGTGGGTAGTGGAGCGGGCCCAGGGACTGTGTAGCCTGATTCTGCTCCTATTTCGTGTGTGCAATTCTGTTAGATGCAGGAGATGGTTCTGTGATAGATAGTAGATTGGCGGTTAGGATCAGATCAGCCATGATCTTATTGAATGGCGGAGCAGGCTCGAGGGGCCGATTGGCCTACTCCTGCTCCTATTTCTTATGTTCTTATGTTCTTATGTTCTTATGTAAACACTCCAGGGCAGGAACAGCACGGGTTAGATACAGAGTAAAGCTCCCTCTACACTGTCCCATCAAACATTGTATGATCTCAATCTCCCTTCTGAAAGAATCCCATTGCTCCGATGCGTACCTTCCTGGCTGACTTGATTAACTTTATCACACCTCGGCAGATAGTCAGGATGATTTAATTTAGTGGTCTGCAATTGTAAGGTACACATGCTTTGTTCTCTATCTATATATGCTTTGGCGATTCTGTATCTAATTTACTTCACCTGAGGACGGGGCAATCGATAGCTCCGAAAGCTTCTGATTTCAAATAAAACTGTTGGACTATAACCTGGTGTTGTGCGACCTCTCAATTTTGTCCACCCCAGTCCAACACCGGCATCTCCGCATCATGACCATCAAACAGTCCCAGGGCAGGTACAGCACGGGTTAGATACAGAGTAAAGCTCCCTCTACACTGTCCCATCAAATAATCCCAGGGCAGGTACATTACGGGTAAGATACAGAGTAAAGCTCCCTCTACACTGTCCCATCAAACACTCCCAGGGCAGGTACAGCATGGGGTTAGATACAGAGTAAAGCTCCCTCTACACTGTCCCATCAAATAATCCCAGGGCAGGTACATTACGGGTAAGATACAGAGAAAAATTCCCTCTGCACTGTCACATCAAACACTCCCAGGGCAGGTACAGCACGGGGTTAGATACAGCGTAAAGCTCCCTCGGCACTGTCCCATCAAACACTCCCAGGGCAGGTACAGCAAGGGTTAGATACAGAGCAAAGCTCCCTCTACACTGTCCCATCAAACACTCCCAGAGCAGGTACAGCACGGGATTAGATACAGAGTAAAGCTCCCTCTACACTGTCCCATCAAACACGAGACCAGGTTATAGTCCAACAGTTTTATTTGAAATCACAAGCTTTCGGAACTATCGCTCCTTCCTCAGGTGAAGTAAATTGGATACAGAATCGTCAGAGCATATATAGATGGAAAAAAAAGCATGTGTACTTTACAATTGCAGACCAATAAATTAAATCATCCTGACTATCTGACCCCTGCGACTTCACCTCATTGTCTCAGTTGTATCTTGCTATGTCTTTTGATGTGGTACCTTCCTGGCTGACTTAATTAACTTTATCACACCTCGGCAGATAGTCAGGATGATTTAATTTATTGGTCTGCAATTGTAAAGTACACATGCTTTTTTTTCCATCTATATATGCTCTGACGATTCTGTATCCAATTTACTTCACCTGAGGAAGGAGCGATAGTTCCGAAAGCTTGTGATTTCAAATAAAACTGTTGGACTATAACCTGGTGTTGTGCGACCTCTCAATTTTGTCCACCCCAGTCCAACACCGGCATCTCCGCATCATCAAACACTCCCAGGGCAGGGACAGCACAGGGTTAGATACAGAGTAAAGCTCCCGCTACACTGTCCAATCAAACACTCCCAGGGCAGGTAGAGCACGGGTTAGATACAGAGTAAACCTCACTCTACACTGTCCCATCAAACACTCCCAGGGCAGGTACAGCACGGGTTAGATACAGAGTAAAGCTCCCTCTACTCCCATCAAACACTCCCAGGGCAGGTACAGCACGGGTTAGAAACAGAGTAAAGCTGCCTCTACTCTGTCCCATCAAACACTCCCAGGGCAGGCACGGCATGGGTAAGATACAGAGTAAAGCTCCCTTTACAATGTCCCATCTAACACTCCCAGGGCAGGTGCAGCACGGGTTAGATACAGAGTAAAGCTCCCTCTACAGTGTCCACATCAAACACTCCCAGGGCAGGTACAGCACGGGTTAGATACAGAGTAAAGCTCCCTCTGCACTGTCCCATCAAACACTCCCAGGGCAGGTACATCACGGGTTCGACACAGAGTAAAGCTCCCTCAACACTGTCCCATCAAAAACTCCCAGGGCAGTTACAGCAGGGGTTAGATACAGAGTAAAGCTCCCTCTACACTGTCCCATCAAACACTACCGGGGCAGTTACAGCACGGGTTAGATACAGAGTAAAGCTCCCGCTGCAATGTCCCATCAAACACTGCCAGGGCAGGGACAGCACGGGGTTAGATACAGAGTTAAGCTCCCTCAACACAGTCCCCATCCAACACTCCCAGGGCAGGTACAGCAGGGGTTAGATACAGAGTAAAGCACCCTCTGCACTGACCCATCAAACACTCCCAGGGCAGGTACAGCACGGGTTAGATACAGAGTAAAGCGCCCTCTGCATTGTCCCATCAAACACTCCCAGGGCAGGTACAGCACGGGGTTAGATACAGAGTAAAGCTCCCTCTGCACTGTCCCATCAAACACTCCCAGGGCAGGTACAGCACGTGTTCGTTACAGAGTAAAGCTCCCTCTGCACTGTCCCATCAAACACTCCCAGGGCAGGTACAGCATGGGTTAGATACAGAGTAAAGCTCCCTCTACACTGTCCCATCAAACACTCCCAGGGCAGGTACAGCTCGGGTTAGAAACAGAGTAATGCTCACTCTGCACTGTCCCATCAAACACTCCCAGGGCTGGTACAATATGGGATAGATACAGAGTAAAGCTCCCACTGCACTGTCCCATCAAACACTCCCAGGGCAGGTACAGCACGTGTTCGATACAGAGTAAAGCTCCCTCTGCACTGTCCCATCAAACACTCCCAGGGCAGGTACAGCATGGGTTAGATACAGAGTAAAGCTCCCTCTACACTGTCCCATCAAACACTCCCAGGGCAGGTACAGCTCGGGTTAGAAACAGAGTAATGCTCACTCTGCACTGTCCCATCAAACACTCCCAGGGCAGGTACAGCATGAGGTTAGATACAGAGTAAACCTCCCTCTACAATGTCCCATCAAACACTCACACGGCAGGTACAGCACGGGTTAGATACAGAGTAAAGCTCCCTCTACACTGTCCCATCGAACACTCCCAGGGCAGGTACAGCTCGGGTTAGCAACAGAGTAATGCTCACTCTGCACTGTCCCATCAAACACTCCCAGGGCAGGTACAGCATGAGGTTAGATACAGAGGAAACCTCCCTCTACAATGTCCCATCAAACACTCCCACGGCAGGAACAGCACGGGTTAGATCCAGAGTAAAGCTCCCTCCACACTGTCCCATCAAACACTTCCAGGGCAGGTACAGCACGGGGTGAGATACAGAGTAAAGCTCCCTCTGCACTGTCCCATCAAACACTCCCAGAGCAGGTACAGCACGGGGTTAGATACAGAGTAAAGCTCCCTCTACACTGTCCCATCAAACACTCCCAGGGCAGATACAGCACAGGGTTAGATACAGAGTAAAGCTCCCTCTACACTGTCCCATCAAACACTCCCAGGGCAGGTACAGCACGGGTTAGATACAGAGTAAACCTCACTCTACACTGTCCCATCAAACACTCCCAGGGCAGGTACAGCACGGGTTATTTACAGAGTAAAGCTCCCTCAACACTCTCCCATCAAACACACCCAGGGCAGCTACAGCACGGGTTAGATACAGAGTAAATCTCACTCTACACTGTCCCATCAAACACTCCCAGGGCAGGTACAGCACGGGTTAGATACAGAGTAAAGCTCCCTCTACTCCCATCAAACACTCCCAGGGCAGGTACAGCACGGGTTAGAAACAGAGTAAAGCTTCCTCTACTCTGTCCCATCAAACACTCCCAGGACTGGTACAGCACGGGTTAGATACAGAGTAAAGCTCCCTCTACACTGTCCCATCAAACACTCCCAGGGCAGGCACGGCGTGGGTTAGATACAGAGTAAAGCTCCCTTTACAATGTCCCATCTAACACTCCCAGGGCAGGTGCAGCACGGGTTAGATACAGAGTAAAGCTCCCTCTACAGTGTCCCCATCAAACACTCCCAGGGCAGGTACAGCACGGGTTAGATACAGAGTAAAGCTGCCTCTACACTGTCCCATCAAACACTCCCAGGGCAGGTACAGCACGGGTTAGATACAGAGAAAAGCTCCCTCTACACTGTCCCATCAAACACTCCCATGGCAGGTACTGCACGGGTTAGATACAGAGTAAAGCTCCCTCTACACTGTCCCATCAAACACTCCCAGGGCAGGTACAGCACGGGTTAGATACAGAGTAAAGCTCCCTCTACACTGTCCCATCAAACACTCCCAGGGCAGGTACGGCACGGGTTAGATACAGAGTAAAGCTCCCTCTACACTATCCAATCAAACACTCCCAGGGCAGGTATAGCATGGGTTAGATACAGAGTAAACTCCCTCTACACTGTCGCATCAAACAGACCCAGGGCAGGTACATCACGGGTTCGACACAGTTTAAAGCTCCCTCAACACTGTCCCATCAAAAACTCCCAGGGCAGTTACAGCACGGGTTAGATACAGAGTAAAGCTCCCTCTACACTGTCACATCAAACACTCCCGGGGCAGGGACAGCACGGGGTTAGATACAGAGTTAAGCTCCCTCAACACTGTCCCCATCCAACACTCCCAGGGCAGGTACAGCAGTGGTTAGATAGAGAGTAAAGCACCCTCTGCACTGACCCATCAAACACTCCCAGGGCAGGTACAGCAAGGGTTAGAAACAGAGTAAAGCTCCCTCTGCATTGTCCCATCAAACACTCCCAGGGCAGGTACAGCACGGGGTTAGATACAGCGTAAAGCTCCCACTGCACTGTCCCATCAAACACTCCCAGGGCAGGTACAGCACTGGTTAGATACAGAGTAAAACTCCCTCTACACTGTCCCATCAAACACTCCCAGGGCAGGTACAGCACGGGGTTAGATACAGAGTAAAGCTCCCTCTACACTGTCCCATCAAACACTCCCTGGGCAGGCACAGCACGGGGTTAGATACAGAGTAAAGCTCCCTGTACACTGTCCCATCAAACACTCCCAGGGCAAGTACAGCACGGGGTTAGATACAGAGTAAAGCTCCCTCTGCACTGTCCCATCAAACACTCCCAGGGCAGGTACAGCAAGGGTTAGATACAGAGTAAAGCTCCCTCTACACTGTCCCATCAAACACTCCCAGGGCAGGTACAGCATGAGGTTAGATACAGATTAAAGCTCCCTCTACTCTGTCCCATCAAACAATGCCAGGGCAGGTACAGCACGGGTTAGATACAGAGTAAAGCTCCCTCTACACTGTCCCATCAAACACTCCCAGAGCAGGTACAGCACGGGGTTAGATACAGAGTAAAGCTCCCTCTACACTGTCCCATCAAACACTCCCAGGGCAGCGACAGCACAGGGTTAGATACAGAGTAAAGCTCCCGCTGCACTGTCCAATCAAAGACTCAAAGGGCAGGTACAGCACGGGTTAGATACAGAGTAAACCTCACTCTACACTGTCCCATCAAACAGTCCCAGGGCAGGTATAGCACGCGTTAGATACAGAGTAAAGCTCCCTCTACTCCCATCAAACACTCCCAGGGCAGGTACAGCACGCGTTAGATACAGAGAAATGCTCCCTCTACACTGTCCCATCAAACACTCCCAGGGCAGGTACGGCACGGGTTAGATACAGAGTAAAGCTCCCTCTACACTATCCAATCTAACACTCCCAGGGCAGGTATAGCATGGGTTAGATACAGAGTAAACTCCCTCTGCACTGTCGCATCAAACAGACCCAGGGCAGGTACATCATGGGTTCGACACAGAGTAAAGCTCCCTCAACACTGTCCCATCAAAAACTCCCAGGGCAGTTACAGCACGGGTTAGATACAGAGTAAAGCTCCCTCTACACTGTCCCATCAAACACTCCCGGGCCAGTTACAGCACGGGTTAGATACAGAGTAAAGCTCCCGCTGCAATGTCCCATCAAACACTCCCAGGGCAGGGACAGCACGGGGTAGATACAGAGTTAAGCCCGCTCAACACAGTCCCCATCCAACACTCCCAGGGCAGGTACAGCAGGGGTTAGATACAGAGTAAAGCACCCTCTGCACTGACCCATCAAACAATCCCAGGGCAGGTACAGCACGGGTTAGATACAGAGTAAAGCTCCCTCTGCATTGTCCCATCAAACACTCCCAGGGCAGGTACAGCACGGGGTTAGATACAGCGTAAAGCTCCCTCTACACGGTCCCATCAAACACTCCCAGGGCAGGTACAGCACGTTGTTAGATATAGAGTAAAGCTCCCTCTACACTGTCCCATCAAACACTCCCAGGGCAAGTACAGCACGGGTTAGATACTGAGTAAAGCTCCCTCTACACTGTCCCATCAAACACTCCCAGGGCAGGTACAGCACCGGTTAGATACAGAGTAAAGCTCCCTCTGCATTGTCCCATCAAACACTCCCAGGGCAGGTACAGCTCTGGTTAGATACAGTGCAAAGCTCCCTCTACACTGTCCCATCAAACACTCCCAGGGCAGCTACAGCACGGGTTAGATACAGAGTCAAGCTCCCTCTACACTCTCCCATCAAACAATCCCAGGGCAGGTACAGCACGGGTTAGATACAGAATAAAGCTCCCTCTACACTGTCCCATCAAACTCTCCCAGGGCAGGTACAGCACAGGTTAGATACAGAGTAAAGCTCCCTCTACACTGTCCCATCAAACACTCCCAGGGCAGGTACAGCACGGGGTTAGATACAGAGTAAAGCTCCCACTACACTGTCCCTTCAAACACTCCCAGGGCAGGTACAGCACGGGGTTAGATACAGAGTAAAGCTCCCTCTACACTGTCCCATCAAACACTCCCAGGGCAGGTACAGCACGGGTTAGATACAGAGTAAAACGCCCTGTACACTGTCCCATCAAACACTCCCAGGGCAGGTACAGCACGGGGTTAGATACAGAGTAAAGCTCCCTCTGCACTGTCCCATCAGACACTCCCAGGGCAGGTACAGCACGGGGTTAGAAACAGAGTAAAGCTCCCTCTACACTGTCCCATCAAACACTCCCAGAGCAGGTACAGCACGGGGTTAGATACAGAGTAAAGCTCCCTCTACACTGTCCCATCAAGCACTCCCAGGGCAGGTACAGCACGGGTTAGATACAGAGTAAAGCTCCCTCTACACTGTCCCATCAAACACTCCCAGGCCAGGTACAGCTCTGGTTAGATACAGTGTAAAGCTCCCTCTACACTGTCCCATCAAACACTCCCAGGGCAGGTACAGCATGGGTTAGATACAAAGTAAAGCTCCCTCTACACTGTCCCATCAAACACTCCCAGGGCAGTTTCAGCACGAGGTTAGATATAGAGTAAAGCTCCCTCTACACTGTCCCATCAAACACTCCCAGGGCAGGTACGGCACGGGGTTAGATACAGAGTAAAGCTCCCTCTACACTGTCACATCAATCACTCCCAGGGCATTTACAGCACGGGTTAGATACAAAGTAAACCTCCCTCTACACTGTCCCATCAAACACTCCCAGCGCAGGTACAGCATGAGGTTAGATACAGAGTAAAGCTCCCTCTACACTGTCCCATCAAACACTCCCAGGCGAGGTACAGCACGGGTTAGATACAGAATAAAGCTCCCTCTGCACTGTCCCATCAAACAATCCCAGGGCTGGTACAGCTCAGGTTAGAAGCAGAGTAATGCTCCCTCTACACTGTCCATTCAAACACTCCCAGGGCAGGTACAGCACGGGTTAGATACAGAGCAAAGCACCCTCTACACTGTCCCATCAAACACTCCCAGGGCAGGTACAGTACATGTTAGATATAGAGTAAAGCTGCCTCTACACTGTCCCATCAAACACTCCCAGGGCAGGTACAGCACGGGGTTAGATACAGAGTAAAGCTCCCTCTACACTATCCCATCAAACACTCCCAGGGCAGGTACAGCACGGGGTTAGATACAGAGTAAAGCTCCCTCTACACTGTCCCATCAAACACTCCCAGGGCAGGTACAGCACAGGGTTAGATACAGAGTAAAGCTCCCTCTACACTGTCCCATCAAACACTCCCAGGGCAGGTACAGCACGGGGTTAGATACAGAGTAAAGCTCCCACTACACTGTCCCTTCAAACACTCCCAGGGCAGGTACAGCACGGGGTTAGATACAGAGTAAAGCTCCCTCTACACTGTCCCATCAAACACTCCCAGGGCAGGTACAGCACGGGTTAGATACAGAGTAAAACGCCCTGTACACTGTCCCATCAAACACTCCCAGGGCAGGTACAGCACGGGGTTAGATACAGAGTAAAGCTCCCTCTGCACTGTCCCATCAGACACTCCCAGGGCAGGTACAGCACGGGGTTAGAAACAGAGTAAAGCTCCCTCTACACTGTCCCATCAAACACTCCCAGAGCAGGTACAGCACGGGGTTAGATACAGAGTAAAGCTCCCTCTACACTGTCCCATCAAGCACTCCCAGGGCAGGTACAGCACGGGTTAGATACAGAGTAAAGCTCCCTCTACACTGTCCCATCAAACACTCCCAGGCCAGGTACAGCTCTGGTTAGATACAGTGTAAAGCTCCCTCTACACTGTCCCATCAAACACTCCCAGGGCAGCTACAGCACGGGTTAGATACAGAGTCAAGCTCCATCTACACTCACCCATCAAACAATCCCAGGGCAGGTACAGCACGGGTTAGATACAGAGTAAAGCTCCCTCTACACTGTCCCATCAAATTCTCCAAGGGCAGGTACAGCACGGGTTAGATACAGAGTAAAGCTCCCTCAACACTGTCCCATCAAACACTCCCAGGGCAGGTACAGCATGGGTTAGATACAAAGTAAAGCTCCCTCTACACTGTCCCATCAAACACTCCCAGGGCAGTTTCAGCACGAGGTTAGATATAGAGTAAAGCTCCCTCTACACTGTCCCATCAAACACTCCCAGGGCAGGTACGGCACGGGGTTAGATACAGAGTAAAGCTCCCTCTACACTGTCACATCAATCACTCCCAGGGCATTTACAGCACGGGTTAGATACAAAGTAAACCTCCCTCTACACTGTCCCATCAAACACTCCCAGCGCAGGTACAGCATGAGGTTAGATACAGAGTAAAGCTCCCTCTACACTGTCCCATCAAACACTCCCAGGCGAGGTACAGCACGGGTTAGATACAGAATAAAGCTCCCTCTGCACTGTCCCATCAAACAATCCCAGGGCTGGTACAGCTCAGGTTAGAAGCAGAGTAATGCTCCCTCTACACTGTCCATTCAAACACTCCCAGGGCAGGTACAGCACGGGTTAGATACAGAGCAAAGCACCCTCTACACTGTCCCATCAAACACTCCCAGGGCAGGTACAGTACATGTTAGATATAGAGTAAAGCTGCCTCTACACTGTCCCATCAAACACTCCCAGGGCAGGTACAGCACGGGGTTAGATACAGAGTAAAGCTCCCTCTACACTATCCCATCAAACACTCCCAGGGCAGGTACAGCACGGGGTTAGATACAGAGTAAAGCTCCCTCTACACTGTCCCATCAAACACTCCCAGGGCAGGTACAGCACAGGGTTAGATACAGAGTAAAGCTCCCTCTACACTGTCCCATCAAACACTCCCAGGGCAGGTACAGCACGGGTTAGATACAGAGTAAACCTCACTCTAAACTGTCCCATCAATACCTCACAGGGCAGGAACAGCACGGGTTAGATACAGCGTAAAGCTGCCTCTACACTCTCCCATCAAACACTCCCAGGGCAGCTACAGCACGGGTTAGATACAGAGTAAAGCTCCCTCTACACTGTCCCATCAAACACTCCCAGGGCAGGTACAGCACAGGGTTAGATACAGACTAAAGCTCCCTCTACACTGTCTCATCAATCACTCCCAGGGCAGGTACAGCACGGGTTAGATACAGAGTAAACCTCACTCTACACTGTCCCATCAAACACTCCCAGGGCCGGTACAGCACGGGTTAGATACAGAGTAAAGCTCCCACTACACTCTCCCATCAAACACTCCCAGGGCAGGTACAGCACTGGGTTAGATACAGAGTAAAGCTCCCTCTACACTGTCCCATCAAACACTCCCAGGGCAGGTACAGCACGGGGTTAGATACAGTGCAAAGCTCCCTCTACACTGTCCCATCAAACACTCCCAGGGCAAGTACAGCACGGGGTTAGATACAGAGTAAAGCTCCCTCTACACTGTCCCATTCAAACACTCCCAGGGCAGGTACAGCACGGGTTAGTTACAGAGTAAAACTCCCTGTACACTGTCCCATCAAACACTCCCAGGGCAGGTCCAGCATGGGTTAGATACAGAGTAAAGCTCCCTCTGCACTGTCCCATCAAACACTCCCAGGGCAGGTACAGCACGTCTTAGATACAGAGTAAAGCTCCCTCTACACTGTCCCATCAAACACTCCCAGGGCAGGTACAGCATGGGTTAGATACAGAGTAAAGCTCCCTCTACACTGTCCCATCAAACACTCCCAGGGCAGGTACAGCATGGGTTAGATAGAGAGTAAAGCTCCCTCTACACGGTCCCATCAAACACTCCCAGGGCAGGTACAGCACGGGGTTAGATACAGAGTAAAGCTCCCTCTACACTTTCCCATCAAACACTCCCAGGGCAGGTACAGCTCTGGTTAGATCCAGTGTAAAGCTCCCTCTGCACTGTCCCATCAAACACTCCCAGGGCAGCTACAGTACGGGTTAGATACAGAGTAAAGCTCCCTCTACACTGTCCCATCAAACACTCCCAGGGCAAGTACGGCACGGGGTTAGATACAGAGTAAAGCTCCCTCTACACTGTCACATCAAACACTCCCAGGGCATTTACAGCACGGGTTAGATACAAAGAAAAGCTCCCTCTACACTGTCCCATCAAACACTCCCAGGGCAGGTACAGTACAGGTTAGATATAGAGTAAAGCTGCCTCTACACTGTCCCATCAAATACTCCCAGGGCAGGTACAGCACAGGGTTAGATACAGAGTAAAGCTCCCTCTACACTAGCCCATCAAACACTCCCAGGGCAGGTACAGCACGGGGTTAGATACAGAGTAAAGCTCCCTCTACACTGTCCCATCAAACACTCCCAGGGCAGGTACAGCACAGGGTTAGATACAGAGTAAAGCTCCCTCTACACTGTCCCATCAAACACTCCCAGGGCAGGTACAGCACGGGTTAGATACAGAGTAAAGCTCCCTCTACACTCTCCCATCAAACACTCCCAGGGCAGCTACAGCACGGGTTAGATACAGAGTAAAGCTCCCTCTACACTGTCCCATCAAACACTCCCAGGGCAGGTACAGCACAGGGTTAGATACAGAGTAAAGCTCCCTCTACACTGTCTCATCAATCACTCCCAGGGCAGGTACAGCACGGGTTAGATACAGAGTAAACCTCACTCTACACTGTCCCATCAAACACTCCCAGGGCCGGTACAGCACGGGTTAGATACAGAGTAAAGCTCCCACTACACTCTCCCATCAAACACTCCCAGGGCAGGTACAGCACTGGGTTAGATACAGAGTAAAGCTCCCTCTACACTGTCCCATCAAACACTCCCAGGGCAGGTACAGCACGGGGTTAGATACAGTGCAAAGCTCCCTCTACACTGTCCCATCAAACACTCCCAGGGCAAGTACAGCACGGGGTTAGATACAGAGTAAAGCTCCCTCTACACTGTCCCATTCAAACACTCCCAGGGCAGGTACAGCACGGGTTAGTTACAGAGTAAAACTCCCTGTACACTGTCCCATCAAACACTCCCAGGGCAGGTACAGCACGGGGTTAGATACAGAGTAAAGCTCCCTCTACACTGTCCCATCAAACACTCCCAGGGCAGGTACAGCACGGGGTTTAGATACAGAGTCAAGCTCCCTCTACACTGTCCCATCAAACACTCCCAGGGCAGGTACAATATTGGTTAGATACAGAGTAAAGCTCCCACTGCACTCTCCCATCAAACACTCCCAGGGCAGGTCCAGCATGGGTTAGATACAGAGTAAAGCTCCCTCTACACTGTCCCATCAAACACTCCCAGGGCAGGTACAGCACGGGTTAGATACAGAGTAAAGCTCCCTCTACACTGTCCCATCAAACACTCCCAGGGCAGGTACAGCACGGGTTAGATACAGAGTAAAGCTCCCTCTACACTGTCCCATCAAACACTCCCAGGGCAGGTACAGCACGGGTTAGATACAGAGTAAAGCTCCCTCTACACTGTCCCATCAAACACTCCCAGGGCAGGTACAGCACGGGTTAGATACAGAGTAAAGCTCCCTCTACACTGTCCCATCAAACACTCCCAGGGCAGGTACAGCACGGGTTAGATACAGAGTAAAGCTCCCTCTACACTGTCCCATCAAACACTCCCAGGGCAGGTACAGCACGGGTTAGATACAGAGTAAAGCTCCCTCTACACTGTCCCATCAAACACTCCCAGGGCAGGTACAGCACGGGTTAGATACAGAGTAAAGCTCCCTCTACACTGTCCCATCAAACACTCCCAGGGCAGGTACAGCACGGGTTAGATACAGAGTAAAGCTCCCTCTACACTGTCCCATCAAACACTCCCAGGGCAGGTACAGCACGGGTTAGATACAGAGTAAAGCTCCCTCTACACTGTCCCATCAAACACTCCCAGGGCAGGTACAGCACGGGTTAGATACAGAGTAAAGCTCCCTCTACACTGTCCCATCAAACACTCCCAGGGCAGGTACAGCACGGGTTAGATACAGAGTAAAGCTCCCTCTACACTGTCCCATCAAACACTCCCAGGGCAGGTACAGCACGGGTTAGATACAGAGTAAAGCTCCCTCTACACTGTCCCATCAAACACTCCCAGGGCAGGTACAGCACGGGTTAGATACAGAGTAAAGCTCCCTCTACACTGTCCCATCAAACACTCCCAGGGCAGGTACAGCACGGGTTAGATACAGAGTAAAGCTCCCTCTACACTGTCCCATCAAACACTCCCAGGGCAGGTACAGCACGGGTTAGATACAGAGTAAAGCTCCCTCTACACTGTCCCATCAAACACTCCCAGGGCAGGTACAGCACGGGTTAGATACAGAGTAAAGCTCCCTCTACACTGTCCCATCAAACACTCCCAGGGCAGGTACAGCACGGGTTAGATACAGAGTAAAGCTCCCTCTACACTGTCCCATCAAACACTCCCAGGGCAGGTACAGCACGGGTTAGATACAGAGTAAAGCTCCCTCTACACTGTCCCATCAAACACTCCCAGGGCAGGTACAGCACGGGTTAGATACAGAGTAAAGCTCCCTCTACACTGTCCCATCAAACACTCCCAGGGCAGGTACAGCACGGGTTAGATACAGAGTAAAGCTCCCTCTACACTGTCCCATCAAACACTCCCAGGGCAGGTACAGCACGGGTTAGATACAGAGTAAAGCTCCCTCTACACTGTCCCATCAAACACTCCCAGGGCAGGTACAGCACGGGTTAGATACAGAGTAAAGCTCCCTCTACACTGTCCCATCAAACACTCCCAGGGCAGGTACAGCACGGGTTAGATACAGAGTAAAGCTCCCTCTACACTGTCCCATCAAACACTCCCAGGGCAGGTACAGCACGGGTTAGATACAGAGTAAAGCTCCCTCTACACTGTCCCATCAAACACTCCCAGGGCAGGTACAGCACGGGTTAGATACAGAGTAAAGCTCCCTCTACACTGTCCCATCAAACACTCCCAGGGCAGGTACAGCACGGGTTAGATACAGAGTAAAGCTCCCTCTACACTGTCCCATCAAACACTCCCAGGGCAGGTACAGCACGGGTTAGATACAGAGTAAAGCTCCCTCTACACTGTCCCATCAAACACTCCCAGGGCAGGTACAGCACGGGTTAGATACAGAGTAAAGCTCCCTCTACACTGTCCCATCAAACACTCCCAGGGCAGGTACAGCACGGGTTAGATACAGAGTAAAGCTCCCTCTACACTGTCCCATCAAACACTCCCAGGGCAGGTACAGCACGGGTTAGATACAGAGTAAAGCTCCCTCTACACTGTCCCATCAAACACTCCAGGGCAGGTACAGCACGGGTTAGATACAGAGTAAAGCTCCCTCTACACTGTCCCATCAAACACTCCCAGGGCAGGTACAGCACGGGTTAGATACAGAGTAAAGCTCCCTCTACACTGTCCCATCAAACACTCCCAGGGCAGGTACAGCACGGGTTAGATACAGAGTAAAGCTCCCTCTACACTGTCCCATCAAACACTCCCAGGGCAGGTACAGCACGGGTTAGATACAGAGTAAAGCTCCCTCTACACTGTCCCATCAAACACTCCCAGGGCAGGTACAGCACGGGTTAGATACAGAGTAAAGCTCCCTCTACACTGTCCCATCAAACACTCCCAGGGCAGGTACAGCACGGGTTAGATACAGAGTAAAGCTCCCTCTACACTGTCCCATCAAACACTCCCAGGGCAGGTACAGCACGGGTTAGATACAGAGTAAAGCTCCCTCTACACTGTCCCATCAAACACTCCCAGGGCAGGTACAGCACGGGTTAGATACAGAGTAAAGCTCCCTCTACACTGTCCCATCAAACACTCCCAGGGCAGGTACAGCACGGGTTAGATACAGAGTAAAGCTCCCTCTACACTGTCCCATCAAACACTCCCAGGGCAGGTACAGCACGGGTTAGATACAGAGTAAAGCTCCCTCTACACTGTCCCATCAAACACTCCCAGGGCAGGTACAGCACGGGTTAGATACAGAGTAAAGCTCCCTCTACACTGTCCCATCAAACACTCCCAGGGCAGGTACAGCACGGGTTAGATACAGAGTAAAGCTCCCTCTACACTGTCCCATCAAACACTCCCAGGGCAGGTACAGCACGGGTTAGATACAGAGTAAAGCTCCCTCTACACTGTCCCATCAAACACTCCCAGGGCAGGTACAGCACGGGTTAGATACAGAGTAAAGCTCCCTCTACACTGTCCCATCAAACACTCCCAGGGCAGGTACAGCACGGGTTAGATACAGAGTAAAGCTCCCTCTACACTGTCCCATCAAACACTCCCAGGGCAGGTACAGCACGGGTTAGATACAGAGTAAAGCTCCCTCTACACTGTCCCATCAAACACTCCCAGGGCAGGTACAGCACGGGTTAGATACAGAGTAAAGCTCCCTCTACACTGTCCCATCAAACACTCCCAGGGCAGGTACAGCACGGGTTAGATACAGAGTAAAGCTCCCTCTACACTGTCCCATCAAACACTCCCAGGGCAGGTACAGCACGGGTTAGATACAGAGTAAAGCTCCCTCTACACTGTCCCATCAAACACTCCCAGGGCAGGTACAGCACGGGTTAGATACAGAGTAAAGCTCCCTCTACACTGTCCCATCAAACACTCCCAGGGCAGGTACAGCACGGGTTAGATACAGAGTAAAGCTCCCTCTACACTGTCCCATCAAACACTCCCAGGGCAGGTACAGCACGGGTTAGATACAGAGTAAAGCTCCCTCTACACTGTCCCATCAAACACTCCCAGGGCAGGTACAGCACGGGTTAGATACAGAGTAAAGCTCCCTCTACACTGTCCCATCAAACACTCCCAGGGCAGGTACAGCACGGGTTAGATACAGAGTAAAGCTCCCTCTACACTGTCCCATCAAACACTCCAGGGCAGGTACAGCACGGGTTAGATACAGAGTAAAGCTCCCTCTACACTGTCCCATCAAACACTCCCAGGGCAGGTACAGCACGGGTTAGATACAGAGTAAAGCTCCCTCTACACTGTCCCATCAAACACTCCCAGGGCAGGTACAGCACGGGTTAGATACAGAGTAAAGCTCCCTCTACACTGTCCCATCAAACACTCCCAGGGCAGGTACAGCACGGGTTAGATACAGAGTAAAGCTCCCTCTACACTGTCCCATCAAACACTCCCAGGGCAGGTACAGCACGGGTTAGATACAGAGTAAAGCTCCTCTACACTGTCCCATCAAACACTCCCAGGGCAGGTACAGCACGGGTTAGATACAGAGTAAAGCTCCCTCTACACTGTCCCATCAAACACTCCCAGGGCAGGTACAGCACGGGTTAGATACAGAGTAAAGCTCCCTCTACACTGTCCCATCAAACACTCCCAGGGCAGGTACAGCACGGGTTAGATACAGAGTAAAGCTCCCTCTACACTGTCCCATCAAACACTCCCAGGGCAGGTACAGCACGGGTTAGATACAGAGTAAAGCTCCCTCTACACTGTCCCATCAAACACTCCCAGGGCAGGTACAGCACGGGTTAGATACAGAGTAAAGCTCCCTCTACACTGTCCCATCAAACACTCCCAGGGCAGGTACAGCACGGGTTAGATACAGAGTAAAGCTCCCTCTACACTGTCCCATCAAACACTCCCAGGGCAGGTACAGCACGGGTTAGATACAGAGTAAAGCTCCCTCTACACTGTCCCATCAAACACTCCCAGGGCAGGTACAGCACGGGTTAGATACAGAGTAAAGCTCCCTCTACACTGTCCCATCAAACACTCCCAGGGCAGGTACAGCACGGGTTAGATACAGAGTAAAGCTCCCTCTACACTGTCCCATCAAACACTCCCAGGGCAGGTACAGCACGGGTTAGATACAGAGTAAAGCTCCCTCTACACTGTCCCATCAAACACTCCCAGGGCAGGTACAGCACGGGTTAGATACAGAGTAAAGCTCCCTCTACACTGTCCCATCAAACACTCCCAGGGCAGGTACAGCACGGGTTAGATACAGAGTAAAGCTCCTCTACACTGTCCCATCAAACACTCCCAGGGCAGGTACAGCACGGGTTAGATACAGAGTAAAGCTCCCTCTACACTGTCCCATCAAACACTCCCAGGGCAGGTACAGCACGGGTTAGATACAGAGTAAAGCTCCCTCTACACTGTCCCATCAAACACTCCCAGGGCAGGTACAGCACGGGTTAGATACAGAGTAAAGCTCCCTCTACACTGTCCCATCAAACACTCCCAGGGCAGGTACAGCACGGGTTAGATACAGAGTAAAGCTCCCTCTACACTGTCCCATCAAACACTCCCAGGGCAGGTACAGCACGGTTAGATACAGAGTAAAGCTCCCTCTACACTGTCCCATCAAACACTCCCAGGGCAGGTACAGCACGGGTTAGATACAGAGTAAAGCTCCCTCTACACTGTCCCATCAAACACTCCCAGGGCAGGTACAGCACGGGTTAGATACAGAGTAAAGCTCCCTCTACACTGTCCCATCAAACACTCCCAGGGCAGGTACAGCACGGGTTAGATACAGAGTAAAGCTCCCTCTACACTGTCCCATCAAACACTCCCAGGGCAGGTACAGCACGGGTTAGATACAGAGTAAAGCTCCCTCTACACTGTCCCATCAAACACTCCCAGGGCAGGTACAGCACGGGTTAGATACAGAGTAAAGCTCCCTCTACACTGTCCCATCAAACACTCCCAGGGCAGGTACAGCACGGGTTAGATACAGAGTAAAGCTCCCTCTACACTGTCCCATCAAACACTCCCAGGGCAGGTACAGCACGGGTTAGATACAGAGTAAAGCTCCCTCTACACTGTCCCATCAAACACTCCCAGGGCAGGTACAGCACGGGTTAGATACAGAGTAAAGCTCCCTCTACACTGTCCCATCAAACACTCCCAGGGCAGGTACAGCACGGGTTAGATACAGAGTAAAGCTCCCTCTACACTGTCCCATCAAACACTCCCAGGGCAGGTACAGCACGGGTTAGATACAGAGTAAAGCTCCCTCTACACTGTCCCATCAAACACTCCCAGGGCAGGTACAGCACGGGTTAGATACAGAGTAAAGCTCCCTCTACACTGTCCCATCAAACACTCCCAGGGCAGGTACAGCACGGGTTAGATACAGAGTAAAGCTCCCTCTACACTGTCCCATCAAACACTCCCAGGGCAGGTACAGCACGGGTTAGATACAGAGTAAAGCTCCCTCTACACTGTCCCATCAAACACTCCCAGGGCAGGTACAGCACGGGTTAGATACAGAGTAAAGCTCCCTCTACACTGTCCCATCAAACACTCCCAGGGCAGGTACAGCACGGGTTAGATACAGAGTAAAGCTCCCTCTACACTGTCCCATCAAACACTCCCAGGGCAGGTACAGCACGGGTTAGATACAGAGTAAAGCTCCCTCTACACTGTCCCATCAAACACTCCCAGGGCAGGTACAGCACGGGTTAGATACAGAGTAAAGCTCCTCTACACTGTCCCATCAAACACTCCCAGGGCAGGTACAGCACGGGTTAGATACAGAGTAAAGCTCCCTCTACACTGTCCCATCAAACACTCCCAGGGCAGGTACAGCACGGGTTAGATACAGAGTAAAGCTCCCTCTACACTGTCCCATCAAACACTCCCAGGGCAGGTACAGCACGGGTTAGATACAGAGTAAAGCTCCCTCTACACTGTCCCATCAAACACTCCCAGGGCAGGTACAGCACGGGTTAGATACAGAGTAAAGCTCCCTCTACACTGTCCCATCAAACACTCCCAGGGCAGGTACAGCACGGGTTAGATACAGAGTAAAGCTCCCTCTACACTGTCCCATCAAACACTCCCAGGGCAGGTACAGCACGGGTTAGATACAGAGTAAAGCTCCCTCTACACTGTCCCATCAAACACTCCAGGGCAGGTACAGCACGGGTTAGATACAGAGTAAAGCTCCCTCTACACTGTCCCATCAAACACTCCCAGGGCAGGTACAGCACGGGTTAGATACAGAGTAAAGCTCCCTCTACACTGTCCCATCAAACACTCCCAGGGCAGGTACAGCACGGGTTAGATACAGAGTAAAGCTCCCTCTACACTGTCCCATCAAACACTCCCAGGGCAGGTACAGCACGGGTTAGATACAGAGTAAAGCTCCCTCTACACTGTCCCATCAAACACTCCCAGGGCAGGTACAGCACGGGTTAGATACAGAGTAAAGCTCCCTCTACACTGTCCCATCAAACACTCCCAGGGCAGGTACAGCACGGGTTAGATACAGAGTAAAGCTCCCTCTACACTGTCCCATCAAACACTCCCAGGGCAGGTACAGCACGGGTTAGATACAGAGTAAAGCTCCCTCTACACTGTCCCATCAAACACTCCCAGGGCAGGTACAGCACGGGTTAGATACAGAGTAAAGCTCCCTCTACACTGTCCCATCAAACACTCCCAGGGCAGGTACAGCATGGGTTAGATACAGAGTAAAGCTCCCTCTACACTGTCCCATCAAACACTCCCAGGGCAGGTACAGCACGGGTTAGATACAGAGTAAAGCTCCCTCTACACTGTCCATCAAACACTCCCAGGGCAGGTACAGCACGGGTTAGATACAGAGTAAAGCTCCTCTACACTGTCCCATCAAACACTCCCAGGGCAGGTACAGCACGGGTTAGATACAGAGTAAAGCTCCCTCTACACTGTCCCATCAAACACTCCCAGGGCAGGTACAGCACGGGTTAGATACAGAGTAAAGCTCCCTCTACACTGTCCCATCAAACACTCCCAGGGCAGGTACAGCAGGGTTAGATACAGAGTAAAGCTCCCTCTACACTGTCCCATCAAACACTCCCAGGGCAGGTACAGCACGGGTTAGATACAGAGTAAAGCTCCCTCTACACTGTCCCATCAAACACTCCCAGGGCAGGTACAGCACGGGTTAGATACAGAGTAAAGCTCCCTCTACACTGTCCCATCAAACACTCCCAGGGCAGGTACAGCACGGGTTAGATACAGAGTAAAGCTCCCTCTACACTGTCCCATCAAACACTCCCAGGGCAGGTACAGCACGGGTTAGATACAGAGTAAAGCTCCCTCTACACTGTCCCATCAAACACTCCCAGGGCAGGTACAGCACGGGTTAGATACAGAGTAAAGCTCCCTCTACACTGTCCCATCAAACACTCCCAGGGCAGGTACAGCACGGGTTAGATACAGAGTAAAGCTCCCTCTACACTGTCCCATCAAACACTCCCAGGGCAGGTACAGCACGGGTTAGATACAGAGTAAAGCTCCCTCTACACTGTCCCATCAAACACTCCCAGGGCAGGTACAGCACGGGTTAGATACAGAGTAAAGCTCCCTCTACACTGTCCCATCAAACACTCCCAGGGCAGGTACAGCACGGGTTAGATACAGAGTAAAGCTCCCTCTACACTGTCCCATCAAACACTCCCAGGGCAGGTACAGCACGGGTTAGATACAGAGTAAAGCTCCCTCTACACTGTCCCATCAAACACTCCCAGGGCAGGTACAGCACGGGTTAGATACAGAGTAAAGCTCCCTCTACACTGTCCCATCAAACACTCCCAGGGCAGGTACAGCACGGGTTAGATACAGAGTAAAGCTCCCTCTACACTGTCCCATCAAACACTCCCAGGGCAGGTACAGCACGGGTTAGATACAGAGTAAAGCTCCCTCTACACTGTCCCATCAAACACTCCCAGGGCAGGTACAGCACGGGTTAGATACAGAGTAAAGCTCCCTCTACACTGTCCCATCAAACACTCCCAGGGCAGGTACAGCACGGGTTAGATACAGAGTAAAGCTCCCTCTACACTGTCCCATCAAACACTCCCAGGGCAGGTACAGCACGGGTTAGATACAGAGTAAAGCTCCCTCTACACTGTCCCATCAAACACTCCCAGGCAGGTACAGCACGGGTTAGATACAGAGTAAAGCTCCCTCTACACTGTCCCATCAAACACTCCCAGGGCAGGTACAGCACGGGTTAGATACAGAGTAAAGCTCCCTCTACACTGTCCCATCAAACACTCCCAGGGCAGGTACAGCACGGGTTAGATACAGAGTAAAGCTCCCTCTACACTGTCCCATCAAACACTCCAGGGCAGGTACAGCACGGGTTAGATACAGAGTAAAGCTCCCTCTACACTGTCCCATCAAACACTCCCAGGGCAGGTACAGCACGGGTTAGATACAGAGTAAAGCTCCCTCTACACTGTCCCATCAAACACTCCCAGGGCAGGTACAGCACGGGTTAGATACAGAGTAAAGCTCCCTCTACACTGTCCCATCAAACACTCCCAGGGCAGGTACAGCACGGGTTAGATACAGAGTAAAGCTCCCTCTACACTGTCCCATCAAACACTCCCAGGGCAGGTACAGCACGGGTTAGATACAGAGTAAAGCTCCCTCTACACTGTCCCATCAAACACTCCCAGGGCAGGTACAGCACGGGTTAGATACAGAGTAAAGCTCCCTCTACACTGTCCCATCAAACACTCCCAGGGCAGGTACAGCACGGGTTAGATACAGAGTAAAGCTCCCTCTACACTGTCCCATCAAACACTCCCAGGGCAGGTACAGCACGGGTTAGATACAGAGTAAAGCTCCCTCTACACTGTCCCATCAAACACTCCCAGGGCAGGTACAGCACGGGTTAGATACAGAGTAAAGCTCCCTCTACACTGTCCCATCAAACACTCCCAGGGCAGGTACAGCACGGGTTAGATACAGAGTAAAGCTCCCTCTACACTGTCCCATCAAACACTCCCAGGGCAGGTACAGCACGGGTTAGATACAGAGTAAAGCTCCCTCTACACTGTCCCATCAAACACTCCCAGGGCAGGTACAGCACGGGTTAGATACAGAGTAAAGCTCCCTCTACACTGTCCCATCAAACACTCCCAGGGCAGGTACAGCACGGGTTAGATACAGAGTAAAGCTCCCTCTACACTGTCCCATCAAACACTCCCAGGGCAGGTACAGCACGGGTTAGATACAGAGTAAAGCTCCCTCTACACTGTCCCATCAAACACTCCAGGGCAGGTACAGCACGGGTTAGATACAGATTAAAGCTCCCTCTACACAGTTCATCAAACACTCCCAGGGCAGGTACAGCACGGGTTAGATACAGAGTAAAGCTCCCTCTACACTGTCCCATCAAACACTCCCAGGGCAGGTACAGCACGAGGTTAGATACAGAGTAAAGCTCCCTCTACACTGTCCCATCAAACACTCCCAGGGCAGGTACAGCACGGGTTAGATACAGATTAAAGCTCCCTCTACACTGTTCATCAAACATTCCCAGGGCAGGTACAGCATGGGTGAGATACAGAGTAAAGCTCACTCTGCACTGTCCCATCAAACACTCCCAGGGGAGGTACAGCATGGGTTAGATACAGAGTAAAGCTCCCTCTACACTGTCCCATCAAACACTCCCAGGGCAGGTACAGCACGGGTTAGATACAGAGTAAAGCTCCCTCTACACTGTCCCATCAAACACTCCCAGGGCAGGTACAGCACGGGTTAGATACAGAGTAAAGCTCCCTCTACACTGTCCCATCAAACACTCCCAGGGCAGGTACAGCACGGGTTAGATACAGAGTAAAGCTCCCTCTACACTGTCCCATCAAACACTCCCAGGGCAGGTACAGCACGGGTTAGATACAGAGTAAAGCTCCTCTACACTGTCCCATCAAACACTCCAGGGCAGGTACAGCACGGGTTAGATACAGAGTAAAGCTCCCTCTACACTGTCCCATCAAACACTCCCAGGGCAGGTACAGCACGGGGTTAGATACAGAGTAAAGCTCCCTCTACACTGTCCCATCAAACACTCCCAGGGCAGGTACAGCACAGGTTAGATACAGAGTAAAGCTCCCTCTACACTGTCCCATCAAACACTCCAGGGCAGGTACAGCACGGTTAGATACAGAGTAAAGCTCCCTCGACACTCCCATTAAACACTCCCAGGGCAGGTACAGCACGGGTTAGATACAGAGTAAAGCTCCCTCTACACTGTCCCGTCAAACACTCCCAGGGCAGCTACAGCACCTCTTCTTCTCTCTCACATCGTGATTCCCACACACCTCACGGAGAAGTATTAAGCAAGGTGGGAGAATAAAACTTCTTGTCTCTTCTTG
>JASTWF010002452.1:0-26814 GCA_030390025.1 Squalus acanthias
GTGTGTGAGTGTGTGTGTGTGTGTGTGAGTGTGTGTGAGTGTGTGAGTGTGTGTGAGTGTGAGAGACCGCACCGCTTCCAATATGCACTTCGAAGAACGAAGACAAATTCAAAATAAAGCAGCACCATGGACAATATCATCTTCTTTTAATGAAAACACTTAAAATATCTAAGAGCCCTGCTATAAATAATCCCTGCAAAGATCCCACAATTGTTGGCGCTCGAACTTTGTACATTGTCTCCGAAGCTTGGAGCACCGAGACTGTCCTCACTCTTTCTCCGCCATCCTGCTCAAACTCTACAAAAAGAACGAGATTCGCGAGCTCACAGCAAATATTGCGTCCAGTCCCAGAGCCACCAACAAAAGCCAGCCGCATGTTCAGAGTTAGTGTCTGCCATGCAGTGTTAGTGAAAATATCGAATATAGCAAGCGCCTGAGCCCACAGGGTGAGGGGACAGGCCCTTTGGAGGAGGAGGAGGGGGAATTGGACGGGGTTAACAAGGCGAGAAGGTAACCCACAGAGCAGACGGATCAACACCGATCCAAAACACACAAGAAACAGGGACCCAAAAGAGAGTGGATTGAAGGTGGGTAGGTGGGGTTAAGGGATATGGGGAGAAGGTGGGTAGGTGGGGTTGGGGGATATGGGGAGAAGGTGGGTAGGTGGGGTTGAGGGATATGGGGAGAAGGTGGGTAGGTGGGATTGAGGGATATGGGGAGAAGGTGGGTCGGTGGGGTTGAGGGATATGGTGAGAAGGTGGGTAGGTGGGGTTGGGAGATATGGGGAGAAGGTGGGTAGGTGGGGGTGAGGGATATGGGGAGAAGGTGGGTAGGTGGGGGTGAGGGATATGGGGAGAAGGTGGGTAGGTGGGGTTGGGAGATATGCGGAGAAGGTGGGATTGAGGGATATGGGGAGAAGATTGCTGGGTGGGGTTAAGGGATATGGGGAGAAGGTGGGTAGGTGTGGTTGAGAGATATGGGGAGAAGGTGGGTAGGTGGGATTGGGGGATATGGGGAGAAGGTGGGTAGGTGGTGTTGGGTTCGATCAGAACGGATTAGTACCAAACAGCCTCTCTCTCTCTCTGCAGTAAACACATCTGCGTTCCATAGGGACCTTCTTCCGCCGAGAGACCCCGTCAATGAGATCTGAACCTCACTCAGTTTCAGGGAGTGTTGAAGGTTGAAATTGGGAGTGTAGAATTATCCTGTCCTTGTCCACTGGAGACAGGGTGCGGTGGACTGGACACAGTTCTGAAGTTGCGCAATGGAAGTTCTTCGTATGTCACTGTCCAGACAGGAATCTCTCCTTCAAGCTGCCCGCTTTCCGAGATGGAGGGGCCTCGGGAGCAGGACCATCCCTTGGCGCCATCAAAAGTTCATCTTTTACAGAGACGGACCGTACCAGGCCCGGCTTGGAGAGTAGCTGGTCTCCAGGAGCGTTGTCGACCTCTGTCACTGCCAACAAGACATTGAAACATTAGTTTTCCGTTCTCTCTCTCCCTCTGTTCTCCTCTTCCCCACGGGCACTGAGCCCCTCGCTGGGGGTCAGGGCTCTCCCCAAGGGCACTGACCCCTCGCTCAGGGGGGTGGACAGGTCCCCCATGGGCACTCTGGTGCAGACAGGAGCTCTATAACTGTGCTGAGCTCTGTGCAGTAAAACCATCTGTGGGATGTCCATCGCAAGAAATGCTGCACTTAAACAAGCTCCCTCTACACTCCCAGGACAGGTGCAGCACGGGTTAGATACAGAGTAAAGCTTCCTCTACACTGTCCCATCAAACACTCCCAGGGCAGGTACAGCACGGGTTAGATACAGAGTAAAGCTCCCTCTACACTGTCCCATCAAACACTCCCAGGACAGGTACAGCACGGGTTAGATACAGAGTAAAGCTCCCTCTACACTGTCCCATCAAACACTCCCAGGGAAGGTACAACATGGGGTTAGATACAGAGTAAAGCTCCCTCTGCACTGTCCCATCAAACACTCCCAGGGCAGGTACAGCACGGGGTTAGATACAGAGTAAAGATCTCTCTGCACTGTCCCATCAAACACACCCAGGGCAGGTACAGCACGGGGTTAGAACATAGAACATAGAACATAGAACAGTACAGCACAGTACAGGCCCTTCGGCCCTCGATGTTGTGCCGAGCATTGTCCGAGACCAAGATCAAGCTATCACACTCCCTATCACTCTGGTGTGCTCCATGTGCTTATCCAATAACCGCTTGAAAGTTCCTAAAGTGTCCGACTCCACTATCACAGCAGGCAGTCCATTCCACACCCCAACCACTCTCTGAGTAAAGAATCTACCTCGGACATCCCTTCTATATCTCCCCCCATGCACCTTATAGTTATGCCCCCTTGTAACAGCTGCCTCTACCCGAGGAAATAGTCTCTGAACATCCACTCTATCTATCCCCCTCATCATCTTATAAACCTCTATTAAGTCGCCTCTCATCCTCCTCCTCTCTAAAGAGAAAAGCCCCAACTCCCTCAGTCTTACCTCATAAGACCTCCCCCCCAAACCAGGCAGCATCCTGGTAATTCTCCTTTGCACTCTTTCCAATGCTTCCACGTCCTTCCTATAGTGAGGTGACCAGAACTGCACACAATATTCCAAATGTGGTCTCACCAAGGTCCTGTACAGTTGCAGCATAACCTCACGGTTCTTAAACTCAAACCCTCTGTTAATAAACGCCAACACACCATAGGCCTTCTTTACTGCTCTATCCACTTGAGTGGCAACCTTCAGAGATCTGTGGATATGAACCCCCAGATCCCTCTGCTCCTCCACGTTCCTCAGAACCCTGCCGTTGACCCTGTAATCCTTATTCAAATTTGCCCTACCAAAATGAATCACCTCGCACTTATCAGGGTTAAATTCCATCTGCCATTTTTCGGCCCAGCTCTGCATCCTATCAATGTCTCTTTGCAGCCTACAACTGCCCTCCACCTCATCCACTACTCCACCAATCTTGGTGTCATCAGCAAATTTACTGATCCACCCTTCAGTCCCCTCCTCCAAGTCATTGATAAAAATCACAAACAGCAGAGGACCCAGCACCGACCCCTGTGGCACACCGCTGGTAACTGGTCTCCAGTCCGAAAATGTTCCATCCACCACCACCCTCTGCCTTCTATGAGATAGCCAGTACTTATCCAATCGGCCAAATTTCCCTCTATCCCACAACTCCTTACTTTCTTCATGAGACGACCATGGGGAACCTTATCAAACGCCTTACTAAAATCCATGTATACGACATCAACTGCTCTACCTTCATCTACACACTTAGTTACCTCCTCAAAGAATTCAATCAAATTTGTTAGGCAAGACTTACCCTTCACGAATCCGTGTTGACTTTCCCTGATTAAGTTGCCCCTTTCCAAATGGTCATAAATCCTATCCCTCAGGACCTTTTCCATTATCTTACCAACCACCGAAGTAAGACTAACCGGCCTATAATTACCAGGGTCATTCCTATTTCCTTTCTTGAAGAGAGGAACAACATTCGCCACTCTCCAGTCCTCTGGCACCATCCCCGTGGACAGTGAGGACCCAAAGATCAAAGCCAGAGGCTCTGCAATCTCCTCCCTTGCCTCCCAAAGAATCCTAGGATATATCCCATCTGGCCCAGGGGACTTATCGACCCTCAGGTTCTTCAAAATTGCTAAAACATCTTCCCTCAGAACATCTACCACCTCCAGCCTATCCACCTTTATCACACTCTCATCCTCAAGAACATGGCCCCTCTCCTCGGTGAACACTGACGAAAAGTATTCATTCATCACCTCTCCTATCTCTTCTGACTCCATGCACAAGTTCCCACTACTGTCCTTGACCGGCCCTACCCTCACCCTTATCATTCTTTTATTTCTCACATAAGAGTAAAAAGCCTTGGGATTTTCTTGATCCGACCCGCCAAGGACTTCTCATGCCCCCTCCTAGCTCTCCTAAGCTCTTTTTTTAGCTCATTCCTTGCTACCTTGTACCCCTCAATCGACCCAACTGAACCTTGTTTTCTCATCCTTACATACGCTTCCTTTTTCCTCTTGACTAGACATTCAACCTCTTTTGTGAACCACGGTTCTCTCACTCGGCCATTTCCTCCCTGCCTGACAGGGACATACCTATCAAGGACACGCAGTAATTGCTCCATGAAAAAGCTCCACTTTTCGTTTGTGCCTTTCCCTGATAGTTTCTGTTCCCATCTTGTACTCCCTAATTCTTGCCTAATCGCATCATAATTACCCCTCCCCCAATTATAAACCCTGCCCTGCCGTATGGCCCTATCCCTCTCCATTGCAATAGTGAAAGTTACCGAATTGTGGTCACTATCTCCAAAGTGCTCTCCCACATACAAATCAATCACTTGGCCCGGTTCATTACCCAGTACCAAATCCAACGTGCCCCACCTCTTGTCGGCCTATCCACATATTGTGTCAGGAAACCCTCCTGCACACACTGTGCAAAAACTATCCCATCCGAACTGTTTGACCTATAAAGGTTCCAATCAATATTTGGAAAGTTGAAGTCACCCATGACAACTACTCTGTGACCTCCACACCTATTCATAATCTGCTTTGCAATTTCTTCCTCCACATCTTTATTACTATTTGGGGGCCTGTAGAAAACTCCTAACAACGTGACCGCTCCTTTCCTATTTCTAACTTCAGCCCATATTACCTCAGACGGCAGATCCCCCTCGAACTGCCTTTCTGCCGCTGTTAAACTATCCTTGATGAACAATGCTACCCCTCCACCTTTCTTACCAACTTCCCTACTCTTACTGAAACATCTATACCCCGGAACTTCCAACAACCATTCCTGTCCCTGTTCTAACCATGTCTCCGTAATGGCCACCACATCGTAGTCCCAAGTACCAATCCACGCTCAGAGTTCTCCTACCTTATTCCGGATGCTCCTTGCATTGAAGTAGACACACTTCAAGCCATCTTCCTGTCTGCCGGTACATTCCTGCGACCTTGATACCCTCCTCAGTACCTCCCTACACAGACTAAAGCTCCCTCTACACTGTCCCATCAAACACTCCCACGGCAGGTACAGCATGGGGTTAGATACAGAGTAAAGCTCCCTCTACACTGTCCCATCAAACACTCCCAGGGCAGGTACAGCACGGGTTAGATACAGAGTAAAGGTCCCTCTACACTGTCCCATCAAACACTCCCAGGGCAGGAACAGCACGGGGTTAGATACAGTTTAAAACTCCCAATACACTGTCCCATCAAACACTCCCAGGGCAGGTACAGCACGGGGTTAGATACAGAGTAAAGCTCCCTCTACACTGTCCCATCAAACACTCCCAGGGCAGGTACAGCACAGGGTTAGATACAGAATAATGCTCCCTCTACACTGTCCCATCAAACACTCCCAGGGCAGGTACAGCACAGGGTTAGATACAGTTTAAAGCTCCCTCTACACTGTCCCATCAAACAGTCCCAGGGCAGGTACAGCACGGGCTAGATACAGAGTAAAGCTCCCTCTACACTGTCCCATCAAACACTGATGATTTAATTTAGTGGTCTGCAATTGTAAGGTACACATGCTTTGTTTTCTATCTATATATGCTTTGGCGATTCTGTATCTAATTTACTTCACCTGAGGAAGGAGCAATCGATAGCTCCGAAAGCTTGTGATTTCAAGTAAAACTGTTGGACTATAACCTGGTGTTGTGCGACCTCTCAATTTTGTCCATCAAACACTCCCAGGGCAGGAACAGCACGGGGTTAGATACAGTTTAAAGCTCCCTCTACACTGTCCCATCAAACAGTCCCAGGGCAGGTACAGCACGGGTTAGATACAGAGTAAAGCTCCCTCTGCACTGTCCCATCAAACACTCCCAGGGCAGGTACAGCACAGGTTAGATACTGAGTAAAGCTCCCTCTACACTGTCCCATCAAACACTCCCAGGGCAGGTACAGCACAGGGTTAGATACAGAGTAAAGAACCATCCACACTGTCCCATCAAACACTCCCAGGGCAGGTACAGCACGGGGTTAGATACAGAGTGAAGCTCCCTCTGCACTGTCCCATCAAACACTCCCAGGGCAGGTACAGCACGGGTTAGATACAGAGTAAAGCTCCCACTACACTGTCCCATCAAACATTCCCAGGGCAGGTACAGCACAGGTTGGATGCAGAGTAAAGCTCCCACTACACTGTCCCATCAAACACTCCCAGGGCAGGTACAGTACGGGGTTAGATACAGAGTAAAGCTCCCTCTACACTGTCCCATCAAACACTCCCAGGGCAGGTACTGCACGGGGTTAGATACAGAGTAAAGCTCCCTCTACACTGTCCCATCAAACACTCCCAGGGCAGGTACAGCACGGGGTTAGATACAGAGTAAAGCTCCCTCTACACTGTCCCATCAAACACTCCCAGGGCAGGTACAGCACGGGGTTAGATACAGAGTAAAGCTCCCTCTACACTGTCTCATCAAACACTCCCAGGGCAGGTACAGCACGGGGTTAGATACAGAGTAAAGCTCCCTCTACACTGTCCCATCAAACACTCCCAGGGCAGGTACTGCACGGGGTTAGATACAGAGCAAAGCTCCCTCTACACTGTCCCATCAAACACTCCCAGGGCAGGTACAGCACGGGGTTAGATACAGAGTAAAGCTCCCTCTACACTGTCCCATCAAACACTCCCAGGGCAGGTACAGCACGGGGTTAGATACAGAGTAAAGCTCCCTCTACACTGTCTCATCAAACAGTCCCAGGGCAGGTACAGCACGGGTTAGATACAGAGTAAAGCTCCCTCTACACTGTCCCATCAAACACTCCCAGGGCAGGTACAGCACGGGGTAAGATACAGAGTAAAGCTCCCTCTGCACTGTCCCATCAAACACTCCCAGGGCAGGTACAGCACAGGTTAGATACTGAGTAAAGCTCCCTCTACACTGTCCCATCAAACACTCCCAGGGCAGGTACAGCACAGGGTTAGATACAGAGTAAAGAACCATCTACACTGTCCCATCAAACACTCCCAGGGCAGGTACTGCACGGGGTTAGATACAGAGCAAAGCTCCCTCTACACTGTCCCATCAAACACTCCCAGGGCAGGTACAGCACGGGGTTAGATACAGAGTAAAGCTCCCTCTACACTGTCCCATCAAACACTCCCAGGGCAGGTACAGCACGGGGTTAGATACAGAGTAAAGCTCCCTCTACACTGTCTCATCAAACAGTCCCAGGGCAGGTACAGCACGGGTTAGATACAGAGTAAAGCTCCCTCTACACTGTCCCATCAAACACTCCCAGGGCAGGTACAGCACGGGGTAAGATACAGAGTAAAGCTCCCTCTGCACTGTCCCATCAAACACTCCCAGGGCAGGTACAGCACAGGTTAGATACTGAGTAAAGCTCCCTCTACACTGTCCCATCAAACACTCCCAGGGCAGGTACAGCACGGGGTTAGATACAGAGTAAAGAACCATCTACACTGTCCCATCAAACACTCCCAGGGCAGGTACAGCACGGGGTTAGATACAGAGTGAAGCTCCCTCTGCACTGTCCCATCAAACACTCCCAGGGCAGGTACAGCACGGGTTAGATACAGAGTAAAGCTCCCACTACACTGTCCCATCAAACATTCCCAGGGCAGGTACAGCACAGGTTGGATGCAGAGTAAAGCTCCCACTACACTGTCCCATCAAACACTCCCAGGGCAGGTACAGTACGGGGTTAGATACAGAGTAAAGCTCCCTCTACACTGTCCCATCAAACACTCCCAGGGCAGGTACAGCACAGGTTAGATACTGAGTAAAGCTCCCTCTACACTGTCCCATCAAACACTCCCAGGGCAGGTACAGCACAGGGTTAGATACAGAGTAAAGAACCATCTACACTGTCCCATCAAACACTCCCAGGGCAGGTACAGAACGGGGTTAGATACAGAGTGAAGCTCCCTCTGCACTGTCCCATCAAACACTCCCAGGGCAGGTACAGCACGGGTTAGATACAGAGTAAAGCTCCCACTACACTGTCCCATCAAACATTCCCAGGGCAGGTACAGCACAGGTTGGATGCAGAGTAAAGCTCCCACTACACTGTCCCATCAAACACTCCCAGGGCAGGTACAGTACGGGGTTAGATACAGAGTAAAGCTCCCTCTACACTGTCCCATCAAACACTCCCAGGGCAGGTACTGCACGGGGTTAGATACAGAGTAAAGCTCCCTCTACACTGTCCCATCAAACACTCCCAGGGCAGGTACAGCACGGGGTTAGATACAGAGTAAAGCTCCCTCTACACTGTCCCATCAAACACTCCCAGGGCAGGTACAGCACGGGGTTAGATACAGAGTAAAGCTCCCTCTACACTGTCTCATCAAACACTCCCAGGGCAGGTACAGCACGGGGTTAGATACAGAGTAAAGCTCCCTCTACACTGTCCCATCAAACACTCCCAGGGCAGGTACTGCACGGGGTTAGATACAGAGCAAAGCTCCCTCTACACTGTCCCATCAAACACTCCCAGGGCAGGTACAGCACGGGGTTAGATACAGAGTAAAGCTCCCTCTACACTGTCCCATCAAACACTCCCAGGGCAGGTACAGCACGGGGTTAGATACAGAGTAAAGCTCCCTCTACACTGTCTCATCAAACAGTCCCAGGGCAGGTACAGCACGGGTTAGATACAGAGTAAAGCTCCCTCTCCACTGTCCCATCAAACACTCCCAGGGCAGGTACAGCACGGGGTAAGATACAGAGTAAAGCTCCCTCTGCACTGTCCCATCAAACACTCCCAGGGCAGGTACAGCACAGGTTAGATACTGAGTAAAGCTCCCTCTACACTGTCCCATCAAACACTCCCAGGGCAGGTACAGCACAGGGTTAGATACAGAGTAAAGAACCATCTACACTGTCCCATCAAACACTCCCAGGGCAGGTACAGCACGGGGTTAGATACAGAGTGAAGCTCCCTCTGCACTGTCCCATCAAACACTCCCAGGGCAGGTACAGCACGGGTTAGATACAGAGTAAAGCTCCCACTACAGTGTCCCATCAAACATTCCCAGGGCAGGTACAGCACAGGTTGGATGCAGAGTAAAGCTCCCACTACACTGTCCCATCAAACACTCCCAGGGCAGGTACAGTACGGGGTTAGATACAGAGTAAAGCTCCCTCTACACTGTCCCATCAAACACTCCCAGGGCAGGTACTGCACGGGGTTAGATACAGAGTAAAGCTCCCTCTACACTGTCCCATCAAACACTCCCAGGGCAGGTACAGCACGGGGTTAGATACAGAGTAAAGCTCCCTCTACACTGTCCCATCAAACACTCCCAGGGCAGGTACAGCACAGGCTAGATACAGAGTAATTCTCCCTCTCATACTGTCCCACCAAACACTCTCAGGGGAGAAAGAGCACGGGTTAGATACAGAGTAAAGCTCCCTTTACACTGTCCCATCAAACAGTCCCAGGGCAGGTGCAGCACGGGTTAGATACAGAGTAATGCTCCCTCTACACTGTCCCATCAAACACTCGCAGGGCAGGTACAGCACAGGGTAAGATACAGTGTAAAGCTCCATCTACACTGTCCCATCAACAACTCCCAGGGCAGTTACAGCACGGGGTGAGATACAGAGTAAAGCTCCCTCTACACTGTCCCATCAAACAGTCCCAGGGCAGGTACAGCACGGGTTAGATACAGAGTAAAGCTCCCTCTACACTGCCCCATCAAACTATCCCAGGGCAGGTACAGCACGGGGTTAGATACAGAGTAAAGCTCCCTCTACACTGTCCCATCAAACACTCCCAGGGCAGGTACAGCACGGGGTTAGATACAGAGTAAAGCTCCCTCTACACTGTCCCATCAAACACTCCCAGGGCAGGTACAGCACGGGGTTAGATACAGAGTAAAGCTCCCTCAACACTGTCTCATCAAACACTCCCAGGGCAGGTACAGCACGGGGTTAGATACAGAGTAAAGCTCCTTCTACACTGTCCCATCAAACACTCCCAGGGCAGGAACAGCACGGGGTTAGATACAGAGTAAAGCTCCCTCTGCACTGTCCCATCAAACACTCCCAGGGCAGGTACAGCACGGGTTAGATACAGAGTAAAGCTCCCTCTACACTGTCCCATCAAACACTCCCAGGGCAGGTACAGCACGGGTTAGATACAGAGTAAAGCTCCCTCTACACTGTCCCATCAAACACTCCCAGGGCAGGTACAGTACGGGTTAGATACAGAGTAAAGCTCCCTCTACACTGCCCCATCAAACACTCCCAGGGCAGGTACAGTACGGGGTTAGATACAGAGTAAAGCTCCCTCTACACTGTCCCATCAAACACTCCCAGGGCAGGTACTGCACAGGGTTAGATACAGAGTAAAGCTCCTTCTACACTGTCCCAGCAAACACTCCCAGGGCAGGAACAGCACGGGGTTAGATACAGACTAAAGCTCCCTCTGCACTGTCCCATCAAACACTCCCAGGGCAGGTACAGCACGGGGTTAGATACAGAGTAAAGCTCCCTCTACACTGGCCCATCAAACACTCCCAGGGCAGGTACAGCACGGGTTAGATACAGAGTAAAGCTCCCTCTACACTGTCCCATCAAACACTCCCAGGGCAGGTACAGCACGGGTTAGATACAGAGTAAAGCTCCCTCTACACTGCCCCATCAAACACTCCCAGGGCAGGTACAGTACGGGGTTAGATACAGAGTAAAGCTCCCTCTACACTGTCCCATCAAACACTCCCAGGGCAGGAACAGCACGGGGTTAGATACAGAGTAAAGCTCCCTCTACACTGTCCCATCAAACACTCCCAGGGCAGGTGCAGCATGGGGTAAGATACAGATTAATGCTCCCTCTACACTGTCCCATCAAACACTCCCAGGGCAGTTACAGCACGGGTTAGATACAGAGTAAAGCTCCCTCTGCACTGTCCCATCAAACACTCCCAGCGCAGGTACAGCACGGGTTAGATACAGAGTAAAGCTCCCTCTACACTGCCCCATCAAACACTCCCAGCGCAGGTACAGCACGGGGTTAGATACAGAGTAAAGCTCCCTCTACACTGTCCCATCAAACACTCCCAGGGCAGGTACAGTACGGGGTTAGATACAGAGTAAAGCTCCCTCTACACTGACCCATCAAACACTCCCAGCGCAGGTACAGCACGGGGTTAGATACAGAGTAAAGCTCCCTCTACACTGTCCCATTAAACATTGCCGTACCCCAGAGTGTGGGAGGACCTACAGGTTTCTGGCTGGTATATCTTCTTGCTCACCTGATTGTCTTTGGTTCGCCACTTTCTGATTGGTTTGTTTTTGTGACTTTCTCTCATACTCTCGCACGTTATCCACAGACATATCTGTAACAAGGAATGCTAATTAACAGGACCAACTTGCATTCATTCCCCGCCTTTAACGAAACAAATCCTCCCAGGGCGCTTCACAGGAGCGATTATCAAACACAATCTGACCCCGAGCCACATAAGGAGATATTAGGACAGGCGACCAAAAGCTTGGTCAAAGAGGTCGGTTTTAAGGAGCGTCTTAAAGGAGGAGAGAGAGGCGGAGAGGTTTAGGGAGGGAATTCCAGAGCTCAGGGCCCCAGGCAGCTGAAGGCACGGCCGCCAATGGTGGAGCGATGGAAATCGGGGGATGCTCAAGAGGCCAGAATTGGAGGAGCGCAGAGATCTCGGAGGGTTGTAGGGCTGGAGGAGGTTACAGAGATAGGGAGGGGGCGAGGGGCCATGGAGGGATTTGAACAGGAGGATGAGAATTGTAGGGGCTGGAGGAGGTGACAGAGATAGGGAGGGGGCGAGGGGCCATGGAGGTATTTGAACAGGAGGATGAGAATTGTAGGGCTGGAGGAGGTTACAGAGATAGGGAGGGGGCGAGGGGCCATGGAGGGATTTGAACAGGAGGATGAGAATTGTCGGGGCTGGAGGAGGTTACAGAGATAGGGAGGGGGCGAGGGCCATGGAGGGATTTGAACAGGAGGATGAGATTGTAGGGACTGGAGGAGGTTACAGAGATAGGGAGGGGGCGAGGGCCATGGAGGGATTTGAACAGGAGGATGAGAATTGTAGGGGCTGGAGGAGGTTACAGAGATAGGGAGGGGGCGAGGGCCATGGAGGGATTTGAACAGGAGGATGAGAATTGTCGGGGCTGGAGGAGGTTACAGAGATAGGGAGGGGCGAGGGCCATGGAGGGATTTGAACAGGAGGATGATAATTTTAGGGGCTGGGGGAGATTACACAGATAGGGAGGGGGGCGAGGGCCATGGAGGGATTTGAACAGAAGGATGAGAATTGTAGGGGCTGGAGGAGGTTACAGAGATAGGGAGGGGGCGAGAGCCATGGAGGGATTTGAACAGCAGGATGAGAATTGTAGGGGCTGGAGGAGGTTACAGAGATAGGGAGGGGGCAAGGGGCCATGGAGGGATTTGAACAGGAGGATGAGAATTGTAGGGGCTGGGGGAGATTACAGAGATAGGGAGGGGGTGAGGGCCATGGAGGGATTTGAGTACGAAGATGGGAATTTTAAAGTTGAGTGTCGGTTATCCAGGTGCCTGTGTAGGTCCAGTGACCACAGTGGGTGATGGTTGAGTGGGTGCGATTATGGGGCTCGAGTCCTAGAGTATATACATCTACCTCCGACAGTGCAGCGCTCCCTCAGTACTGGCACCGGGGAGTGTGGGCCTGGATTATGGGGCTCGAGTCCTAGAGTGTATACATCTACCTCCAACAGTGCAGCACTCCCTCAGTACTGGCACTGGGGAGTGTGGGCCTGGATTATGGGGCTCGAGTCCGAGAGTATATACATCTACCTCCGACAGTGCAGCACTCCCTCAGTACTGGCACCGGGGCGTGTCGGCCTGGATTATGGGGCTCGTGTCTCCGCGAGTGTCGGCCGTGAACCCACGACCTTCTCACTCAGAGGTGAAAGTGCTACAGCTGTGCCAAGACTGACGTACTTGTATTCCCTTTTTAAATTTCCAAGCAAGACCTTGTTTACCCTTTCCAACTCGTTCAACTTAATCCTCGCTGTCAAACTGGTATAACCGGTCTCTGAATGGCAACCAGCCATGAACCGCTCCAAACCCGAGCTCTCTCTCTTTCTCAGCCAGGTTCTCTCCTCCATCTCCTCACGGGCACTGGCCTCTCGCTGGGGAATGGGTCCTGGAACACCCTCCCTAACAGCGTTGTGGGAGCACCTTCACCACACGGACTGCCGCGGTTCAAGAAGGCGGCTCACCACCACCTTCTCAAGGGGCAATTAGGGATGGGCAATAAATGACATCTATGCCGGCGACACCCACATTCCATGAATTAATAATTAAAGCTTCTGGTATCTGTGTTTTGCGCTCGGTGAGTTTGAGTGGGTGAGGAGTTCCTCAGGGCAGTGTCCTAGACCCAACCATCTTCAGCTGCTTCATCAATGACCTTCCCCCCAACATAAGGTCAGAAGTGGGGATGTTCGCTGATCATTGCACAGTGTTCGGCGCCATTTACAACTCCTCCGATAATGAAGCAGTCCATGCCCGCATGCAGCAAGACCTGGACGATGTTCAGGCTTGGGCTGATAAGTGGCAGGTAACATTCGCGCCACACAAGTGCCAGGCAATGACTATCTCCAACAAGCGAGAGTCTAACCACCGCCCCTTGACATTTAACTGCATTACCATCGCCGAATCCCCCACCATCAACATCCTGGGGGGTCACCATTGACCAAAAACATAACTGGACCAGCCACATAAATACTGTGGCAACAAGAGCAGGTCAGAGGCTGGGTATTCTGCGGCGAGTGTCTCACCTCCTGACTCCCCAAAGCCTTTCCACCATCTACAAGGCACAAGTCAGGAGTGTGATGGAATACTCTCCACTTGCCTGGATGAGTGCAGCTCCAACAACACTCAAGAAGCTCGACACCATCCAGGACAAAGCAGCCCGCTTGATCGGCACCCCATCCACCACCTTAAACATCCACTCCCTCCACCACCGGCGTACCGTGGCTGCAGTGTGCACCATCTACAAGATGCACTGCAGCAACTCGCCAAGGCTTCTTCGGCAGCACCTCCCAAACCCACGACCTCTTCCACCTAGAAGGACAAGGGCAGCAGGTGCATGGGAACACCACCACCTCCAAGTTCCCCTCCAAGTCACACACCATCCTGACTTAGAAATATATCGGCCGTTCCTTCATCGTCGCTGGGTCCAAATCCTGGAACTCCCTCCCTAACAGCACTGTGGGAGCACCTTCACTACACGGACTGCAGCGGTTCAAGAAGGCGTCTCACCACCACCTTCTCAAGGGCAACTAGGGATGGGCAATAAATGCCGGCCTTGCCAGCGACGCCCACATCCCGAGGATGAATGAATAAGAAACTATTTTAAAATGTAGGTGCTACCGTAATCTTGGTCTGTGCAGAGCGGGTGGAATTGAGAGTCGGGGGATGGGCGTGTGCGGGGCGACATCCTAAGGGAGGCTGGTCAGAGATTGGCCATCAGGGGTGGAGTCGGAACAAGGAGGGAGTGAAGGGCACCAGTGGATTGGTCGCATTGGGATTGTTTGAAAGTCTATCTCGTTGGCCAATGATTTGAGATCCAATATGGTACTACCAGCCTCGACTTAAACTCACCGAACCATTCATCGATCCACGCAAAGGCTTGGCGATGACCAACTAGTAGTATATCTCGAATGTTCTACCAGAAAAAGCAGAGGTGAATTCACACATAAGGGGGGACGTCTATCATGGGTCAGATACAGCACGGGGTTAGATACAGAGTAAAGCTCCCTCTACACTGTTCCCATCAAACACTCCCAGGGCAGGTACAGCACGGGTTAGATACAGAGTAAAGCTCCCTCTACACTGTTCCCATCAAACACTCCCAGGGCAGGTACAGCACGGGGTTAGATACACAGTAAAGCACCCTCTACACTGTCCCATCAAACACTCCCAGGGCTGGTACAGCACGGGGTTAAATACAGAGTAATGCTCCCTCTCCACTGTCCCATCAAACACTCCCAGGGCAGGAATAGCACGGGGTTAGATACAGAGTAAAACTCCCTCTACACTATCCCATCAAACACTCCCAGGGCTGGTACAGCACGGGGTTAGATACAGAATAAAGCTCCCTCTACACTGGCCCATCAAACACTCCCAGGGCTGGTACAGCACGGGGTTAGATACAGAGTAAAGCTCCCTCTACACTGTCCCATCAAACACTCCCAGGGCAGGTACAGCACGGGGTTAGATACAGAGTAAAGCTCCCTCTACACTGGCCCATCAAACACTCCTAGGGCTGGTACAGCACGGGGTTAGATACAGAGTAAAGCTCCCTCTACACTGTCCCATCAAACACTCCTAGGGCAGATAAAGCACGGGTTAGATACAGAGTAAAGCTCCCTCTACACTATCCCATCAAACACTCCCAGGGCAGGTACAGCACGGGGTTAGATACAGAGTAAAGCTCCCTCTAAACTGTCCCATCAAACACTCCCAGGGCAGATACAGCACGGGTTAGATACAGAGTAAAGCTCCCTCTACACTATCCCATCAAACACTCCCAGGGCAGTTACAGCACGGGTTAGATACAGAGTAAAGCTCCCTCCACACTGTCCCATCAAACACTCCCAGGGCAGGTACAGGACGGGGTTAGATACAAAGTAAAGCTCCCTCTACACTGTCCCATCAAACACTCCCAGGGCAGGGACAGCACGGGGTTAGATACAGAGTAAAGCTCCCTCTACACTGTCCCCAACAAACACTCCCAGGGCAGGTACAGCACGGGTTTGATACAGAGTAAAGCTCCCTGTACACTGTCCCATCAAACACTCCCAGGGCTGGTACAGCACGGGGTTAGATACAGAATAAAGCTCCCTCTACACTGGCCCATCAAACACTCCCAGGGCTGGTACAGCACGGGGTTAGATACAGAGTAAAGTTCCCTCTACACTGTCCCATCAAACACTCCCAGGGCAGGTACAGCACGGGTTAGATACAGAGTAAAGCTCCCTCTACACTGGCCCATCAAACACTCCTAGGGCTGGTACAGCACGGGGTTAGATACAGAGTAAAGCTCCCTCTACACTGTCCCATCAAACACTCCCAGGGCAGGTACAGCACGGGTTAGATACAGAGTAAAGCTCCCTCTACACTGTCCCATCAAACACTCCTAGGGCAGATAAAGCACGGGTTAGATACAGAGTAAAGCTCCCTCTACACTATCCCATCAAACACTCCCAGGGCAGGTACAGCACGGGGTTAGATACAGAGTAAAGCTCCCTCTAAACTGTCCCATCAAACACTCCCAGGGCAGATACAGCACGGGTTAGATACAGAGTAAAGCTCCCTCTACACTATCCCATCAAACACTCCCAGGGCAGTTGCAGCACGGGTTAGATATAGAGTAAAGCTCCCTCCACACTGTCCCATCAAACACTCCCAGGGCAGGTACAGGACGGGGTTAGATACAAAGTAAAGCTCCCTCTACACTGTCCCATCAAACACTCCCAGGGCAGGGACAGCACGGGGTTAGATACAGAGTAAAGCTCCCTCTACACTGTCCCCAACAAACACTCCCAGGGCAGGTACAGCACGGGTTTGATACAGAGTAAAGCTCCCTGTACACTGTCCCATCAAACACTCCCAGGGCAGGTACAGCACGGGGTTAGATACAGAGTAAAGCTCCCTGTACACTGTCCCATCAAACACTCCCAGGGCAGGTACAAACAAGTCCATGCTGGTGTTTATGCTCCACTCGAGCCTCCTCCCGTCTTTCCTCATCTTAATCTATCAGCATAACCCTCTATTCCCTTCTCCCTCATATGCTTGTCTAGCCTCCCCTTAAATGCATGTATAGTATTCACCTCAACCACTCCCTGTGGTAGCGAGTTCCACATTCTCACCACTCTCTGGGTAAAGAAGTTTCTCCTGAATTCCCGATTGGATTTCTTGGTGACTATCTTATATTGATGGCCTCTAGTTTTGCTCTTCCCCACAAGTGGAAACATTCTCTCTGTATCCACTCTATCAAAAACTTTCATAAATTTAAAGACCTCTATCAGGTCATCCCTCAGCCTTCCTTTTTCAAGAGAAATGAACCCCAGCCTGTTCCATCCTTTCCTGTTCGGCATACCCTCTCAGATCTGGTCTCGTCCTTGTAAATTCTCGCCCTCGCGCAGACTCACCTTGTGAACGAACTGTTCGACTCTGGTCTGAAGCCCATAGACTTCGAATTTGACGTTTACCAGCTTGTACGAGCACATGATGGGGTCGTGGGTCCGCCTCCAGTCCTCAGTCAAGGGCCCTCGCCTCGTCCTTGCTGACTGGAAGAATCTGGGGTCCTGCGTTGAAAACAAGAGCTTTCACGGTGAGCTAATTCCCCCTTTGGCTTCTCCTCTCCGCTCGATCTCCAGCGGGTGCGATGAGCTAACAGTGCACAGGCCGGGATGGAACCTGGGTCGTTCCTGCTCTGTGTGTGTGTGTGTGTGTGAGGGGGGGTCACAGCACGGAGAACATAAGAACATCAGAACTAGGAGCAGGAATCGGCCATTGGGCCCCTCGAGCCTGCTCCGCCATTCAATGAGATCGCGGCTGATCTTCGACCTCATCTCCACTTTCCCGCCCGATCTCCATATCCCTTGATTCCCCTCGAGTCCAAAAATCTATCGATCTCAGCCTTGAATAGACTCAACGACTGAGCCTCCACAGCCCTCTGGGGTAGAGAATTCCAAAGATTCACCGCCCTCTGAGTGAAGAAATTCCTCCTCATCTCAGTCCTAAATGGCCGACCCCTTATCCTGAGACTGTGACCCCTGGTTCTAGACTCCCCAGCCAGGGGGAAACAGCCTCTCAGCATCTACCCTGTCAATCCCCCTCAGAATCTTGTATGTTTCAATGAGATCACCTCTCATTCTTCTAAACTCCAGAGAGTATCAGCCCAATCTACTCAATCTCTCCTCATAGCCCTCTCATCCCAGGAATCAATCATTGCACTGCCTCTAAGGCAAGTATGTCCTTCCTCAGATAAGGAGACCAAAACTGTGCACAGTCCTCCAGGTGTGGTCTCACCAAAGCCCTGTACAATTGTAGCAAGACTTCCTTACTCTTGTACTCCAACCCGTTTGCAATAAAGGCCAACAGACCATTTGCCCTCCTAATTTCTTGCTGTGACTGAGTGAATGAGTGAGAGCGCCTGTGTGTGTGTGTGTGTGTGCGCCAGTGTGTGTGTGCGTGAGAGTGTGTGTGTGTGTCTGTTAGTGTGTGTCTGTGACTGAGTGTGTGACTCTATGTCTTGTGTGTGACTGTGTGTCTGAGTGTGTGTGACTGAGGAGATTATAAGGGCGGAAATGAGTCCGTGATAGGGGAGAGTGTACAGGAGCTGTGGGAGATTAAATGGGTGGGTAGAGTCCGTGATAGGGGAGAGTGTACACGGGCTGTGGGAGATTAAATGGGTGGGTCGAGTCCGTGATAGGGGAGAGTGTACAGGAGCTGTGGGAGGAGATTAAATGGGTGGGTAGAGTCCGTCATAGGGGAGAGTGTACATGGGCTGTGGGAGATTAAATGGGTGGGTAGAGTCCATGATAGGGGAGAGTGTACATGGGCTGTGAGAGGAGATTGAATGGGTGGGTAGAGTCCATGATAGGGGAGAGTGTACATGGGCTGTAGGTGGAGATTGAATGGGTGGGTAGAGTCCGTGATAGGGGAGAGTGTACATGGGCTGTGGGAGGAGATTCAATGGGTGGGTAGAGTCCATGATAGGGGAGAGTGTACATGGGCTGTGGGAGAAGATTAAATCGATGGGTAGAGTCCATGATAGGAGAGAGTGTACAGGAGCTGTGGGAGGAGATTAAATGGATGGGTAGAGTCCGTGATAGGGGAGAGTGTACATGGGCTGTGGGGGGAGATTAAATGGATGGGTAGAGTCCATGATAGGGGAGAGTGTACATGGGCTGTGGGAGGAGATTAAATGGGTGTGTAGAGTCCATGATAGGGCTGAGTGTACATGGGCTGTGGGTGGGGATTAAATGGGTGGGTGGGGTCTGTGATAGGGGAGAGTGTTCATGGGCTGTGGGTGGAGATTAAATGGATGGGTAGAGTCCGTGATAGGGGAGAGTGTCCATGGGCTGTGGGTGGAGATTAAATGGGTGGGTAGAGTCCGTGATAGGGGAGAGTGTACATGGGCTGTGTGTGGAGAAGCGTGAGGTAATGCATTTGGGGAGGGTTGACAATGCAAGGGAATACACAATAAATGGTAGGACACTGAGAAGTGTCGAGGAACAAAGGGACCTTGGAGTGCATGTCCACAGATCCTTGAAGGTAGCAGGACAGGTAGATAAGGTGGTTAAGAAGGCATACGGGATGCTTGCCTTTTTTAGCCGAGACATAGAACATAAGAACAGGGAGGTTATGCTTGAATTGTATAAAACACTAGTTAGGCCTCAGCTAGAGTACTGCGTGCAGTTCTGGTCACCACATTACAGGAAGGATGTGATTGCACTAGAGAGGGTGCAGAGGAGATTTACCAGGATGTTGCCAGGACTGGGGAATTTTAGCGATGAGGAAAGATTGGATAGGCTGGGGTTGTTTTCTTTGGAACAGAGGAGGCTGAGGGGAGATTTAATTGAGGTGTATAAAATGATCAGGGGTCGAGATAGAGTGGATAGGAAGGACCTATTTCCCTTAGCAGAGAGGTCAATAACCAGGGGGAATAGATTGAAAGTCATTGTTTAGAAGGTTTAGAGGGGAGTTGAGGAGAATTTTTTTACCCAGAGGGTGCTGGGGGTCTGGAACTCACTGCCTGAAAGGCTGGTAGAGGCAGAGAACCTCATCGCATTTAAAACGTGCCTCAGTAGCATTACCTCAAATTCTTTGTAAAATTGAACAGGAAATTCATCAGACAGAATATCGAGATGGCAAATGTTCTCTGGTGGAGTAGGGTCACGATTAAACACCTGATGGAGACAGAAATTCATTGTGTGATAAGTGAGATTGCCACACCCACCTCTCCCCATTTACACTCAGGCACCGGGGCAGCCTGTTCCCTATCGGAGGGGATTAACCCCCTCACCCACCTCTCCCCATTTACACTCAGACACCGGGGCAGCCTGTTCCCTATCGGAGGGGATTAACCCTCTCACCTACCTCTCCCCATTTACACTCAGACACCGGGGCAGCCTGTTCCCTATCGGAGGGGGATTAACCCTCTCACCCACCTCTCCCCATTTACACTCAGACACCGGGGCAGCCTGTTCCCTATCGGAGGGGGATTAACCCTCTCACCCACCTCTCCCCATTTACACTCAGACACCGGGGCAGCCTGTTCCCTATCGGAGGGGGATTAACCCTCTCACCCACCTCTCCCCATTTACACTCAGACACCGGGGCAGCCTGTTCCCTATCGGAGGGGGATTAACCCTCTCACCCACCTCTCCCCATTTACACTCAGACACCGGGGCAGCCTGTTCCCTATCGGAGGGGGATTAACCCTCTCACCCACCTCTCCCCATTTACACTCAGACACCGGGGCAGCCTGTTCCCTATCGGAGGGGTTTAACCCTCTCACCCACCTCTCCCCATTTACACTCAGACACCGGGGCAGCCTGTTCCCTATCGGAGGGGGATTAACCCTCTCACCCACCTCTCCCCATTTACACTCAGACACCGGGGCAGCCTGTTCCCTATCGGAGGGGGATTAACCCTCTCACCCACCTCTCCCCATTTACACTCAGACACCGGGGCAGCCTGTTCCCTATCGGAGGGGGATTAACCCTCTCACCCACCTCTCCCCATTTACACTCAGACACCGGGGCAGCCTGTTCCCTATCGGAGGGGGATTAACCCTCTCACCCACCTCTCCCCATTTACACTCAGACACCGGGCAGCCTGTTCCCTATCGGAGGGGGATTAACCCTCTCACCCACCTCTCCCCATTTACACTCAGACACCGGGGCAGCCTGTTCCCTATCGGAGGGGGATTAACCCTCTCACCCACCTCTCCCCATTTACACTCAGACACCGGGGCAGCCTGTTCCCTATCGGAGGGGTTTAACCCTCTCACCCACCTCTCCCCATTTACACTCAGACACCGGGGCAGCCTGTTCCCTATCGGAGGGGGATTAACCCTCTCACCCACCTCTCCCCATTTACACTCAGACACCGGGGCAGCCTGTTCCCTATCGGAGGGGGATTAACCCTCTCACCCACCTCTCCCCATTTACACTCAGACACCGGGGCAGCCTGTTCCCTATCGGAGGGGATTAACCCTCTCACCCACCTCTCCCCATTTACACTCAGACACCGGGGCAGCCTGTTCCCTATCGGAGGGGATTAACCCTCTCACCACCTCTCATTTACACTCAGACACCGGGGCAGCCTGTTCCCTATCGGAGGGGATTATCCCTCTCACCCACCTCTCCCCATTTACACTCAGACACCGGGGCAGCCTGTTCCCTATCGGAGGGGATTAACCCTCTCACCCACCTCTCCCCATTTACACTCAGACACCGGGGCAGCCTGTTCCCTATCGGAGGGGGATTAACCCTCACACCCACCTCTCCCCATTTACACTCAGACACCGGGGCAGCCTGTTCCCCTATCGGAGGGGGATTAACCCTCTCACCCTCCTCTCCCCATTTACACTCGGACACCGGGGCAGACTGTTCCCTATCGGAGGGGGATTAACCCTCTCACCCACCTCTCCCCATTTACACTCAGACACCGGGGCAGCCTGTTCCCTATCGGAGGGGATTAACCCTCTCACCCACCTCTCCCCATTTACACTCAGACACCGGGGCAGCCTGTTCCCTATCGGAGGGGGATTAACCCTCTCACCCACCTCTCCCCATTTACACTCAGACACCGGGGCAGCCTGTTCCCTATCGGAGGGGGATTAACCCTCTCACCCACCTCTCCCCATTTACACTCAGACACCGGGGCAGCCTGTTCCCTATCGGAGGGGGATTGACCCTCTCACCCACCTCTCCCCATTTACACTGAGACACCGGGGCAGCCTGTTCCCTATCGGAGGGGATTAACCCTCTCACCCACCTCTCCCCATTTACACTCAGACACCGGGGCAGCCTGTTCCCTATCGGAGGGGATTAACCCTCTGACCCACCTCTCCCCATTTACACTCAGACACCGGGGCAGCCTGTTCCCTATCGGAGGGGATTAACCCTCTCACCCACCTCTCCCCATTTACACTCAGACACCGGGGCAGCCTGTTCCCTATCGGAGGGGATTAACCCTCTCACCCTCCTCTCCCCATTTACACTCAGACACCGGGGCAGCCTGTTCCCTATCGGAGGGGATTAACCCTCTCACCCACCTCTCCCCATTTACACTCAGACACCGGGGCAGCCTGTTCCCTATCGGAGGGGGATTAACCCTCTCACCCACCTCTCCACATTTACACTCAGACACCGGGGCAGCCTGTTCCCTATCGGAGGGGGATTAACCCCCTCACCCACCTCTCCCCATTTACACTCAGACACCGGGATAGCCTGTTCCCTATCGGAGGGGGATTAACCCTCTCACCCACCTCTCCCCATTTACACTCAGACACCGGGGCAGCCTGTTCCCTATCGGAGGGGGATTGACCCCCTCACCCACCTCTCCCCATTTACACTCAGACACCGGGGCAGCCTGTTCCCTATCGGAGGGGGATTAACCCTCTCACACACCTCTCCCCATTTACACTCAGACACCGGGGCAGCCTGTTCCCTATCGGAGGGGGATTAACCCTCTCACCCACCTCTCCCCATTTACACTCAGACGCAGGGCAGCCTGTTCCCTATCGGAGGGGGATTAACCCTCTCACCCACCTCTCCCCATTTACACTCAGACACCGGGGCAGCCTGTTCCCTATCGGAGGGGATTAACCCTCTCACCCACCTCTCCCCATTTACACTCAGACTCCGGGGCAGCCTGTTCCCTATCGGAGGGGGATTAACTCTCTCACCCACCTCTACCCATTTACACTCAGACACCGGGGCAGCCTATTCCCTATCTGAGGGGATTAACCCTCTCACCAACCTCTCCCCATTTACACTCAGACACCGGGGCAGCCTGTTCCCTATCGGAGGGGATTAACCCTCTCACAGAAACATAGAAAAATAGGAGCAGGAGTAGGCCATTGGGCCCTTCGAGCCTGCTCCGCCATTCACTATGATCATGGCTGATCCTCTATCTCAATACCATATTCCCGCTCTCTCCCCCATACCCCTTGATGCCTTTTGTGTCTAGAAATCTATCTATCTCCTTCTTCAATATATTCAGTGACTTGGCCTCCACAGCCTTCTGTGGTAGAGAATTCCACAGGTTCACCACCCTCTGAGTGAAGAAATTTCTCCTCATCTCAGTCCTAAATGTCCTACCCTGTATCCTGAGACTGTGACCCCTCGTTCTGGACCCCCCAGCCAGGGGAAACATCCTCCCTGCATCCAGTCTGTCTAGCCCTGTCAGAATTTTATACATTTCAATGAGATCCCCTCTCATTCTTCTAAACTCTAGTGAATACAGGCCTAGTCGACCCAATCTCTCCTCATACGACAGTCCTGCCATCCCAGGAATCAGTCTGGTGAACCTTCGCTGCACTCCCTCTATGGCAAGTATATCCTTTCTTAGGTAAGGAGACCAAAACTGCACACAGTACTCCAGGTGTGGTCTCACCAAGGCCCTGTACAACTGTAGTAAGACATCCTTGCTCCTGTACTCAAATCCTCTTGCAATGAAGGCCAACATACCATTTGCCTTCCTAACTGCTTGCTGCACCAGCATGTTTGCTTTCAGTGACTGGTGTACAAGGACACCCAGGTCCCTCTGTACATCAACATTTCCCAATCTATCACCATTTAAATAATACTCTGCCTTTCTGTTTTTCCGACCGAAGTGGATAACTTCACATTTATCCACGTTATACTGCATCTGCCATGTATTTGCCCACTCACTCAACTTGTCTAAATCGCCTTGAAGCCTCTTTGCATCCTCCTCACAACCCCTCCTAGTTTCGTGTCGTCAGCAAACCTGGAAATATTACATTTGCTTCCCTCATCCAAATCATTGATATGTATGGTGAATAGCTGGGGCCCAAGCACTGATCCCTGCGGTACCCCACTAGTCACCGCCTGCCACCTCAAAAAAGACTCATTTATTCCTATTCTCTGTTCCCTGTCTGTTAACCAATTTTCAATCCATGCCAGTATATTACCCCCAATCCCATGTGCTTTAATTTTGCACACTAACCTCTTATGTGGGACTTTATCAAAGGCCTTCTGAAAATCCAAATACACCACCATCCACTGGTTCTCCCTTATCTAATCTACCAGTTACATCCTCAAAAAACTCCAGTAGGTTTGTCAAACACGATTTCCAATTCATAAATTACTGTTTAATTTGTCTAATCCCGTTGATATTTTCTAAGTGTCCTGTTATCATATCCTTTATAATAGAGTCTAGCATTTTCCCTACTACTGATGTTAGGCTAACTGGTCTGTAGTTCCCTGTTTTCTCTCTCCCGCCTTTCTTAAATAGTGGGGTTACATTTGCCACCCTCCAATCTGCAGGAACTGTTCCATAATCTATAGAATTTTGGAAGATAACAACCAATTATTCCACTATTTCCATGGCTACCTCTTTTAGTACTCTGGGAAGCAGATTATCAGGCCCAGGGGATTTATTGACTTTCAGTCCCATTAATTTCTCCAGCACTATCTTTTTACGAATACTAATTTCCTTTAATTCCTCCTTCTCATTAGACCCTTTGTTCCCCAGCATTTCTGGGAAGTTATTTGTGTCCTCTTCCGTGAAGACAGAACCAAAGTATTTGTTTAATTGCCCGGCCATTTCCTTGTTCCCCATTATACATTTTCCCATTTCTGACTGTAAGGGACCTACATTTGTCTTCACTAATGTTTTCTTTTTACATACTCTCACCCACCTCTCCCCATTTAAACTCAAACACCAGGCAGCCTGTTCCCTATCAGTGGGATTAAACCTCTCACCCACCTCTCCCCATTTACACTCAGACACCAGGGCAGCCTGTTCCTTATCGGAGGGGATTAACCCTCTCACCCACCTCTCCCCATTTACACTCAGACACCAGGGCAGCCTGTTCCTTATCGGAGGGGACTAACCCTCTCGCCCACCTCTCCCCATTTACACTCAGACACTGGGGCAGCCTGTTCCCGAAAGGAGGGGATTAACCCTCTCACCCACCTCTCCCCATTTATACTCAGACACCGGGACAGCCTGTTCCCTATCGGAGGGGGATTAACCCCCCCTCACCCACCTCTCCCCATTTACACTCAGACACCGGGGCAGCCTGTTCCCTATCGGAGGGGGATTAACCCCCCCTCACCCACCTCTCCCCATTTACATTCAGACACCGGGACAGCCTGTTCCCTATCGGAGGGGGATTAACCCCCCCTCACCCACCTCTCCCCATTTACATTCAGACACCGGGGCAGCCTGTTCCCTATCGGAGGGGGATTAACCCTCTCACCCACCTCTCCCCATTTACACTCAGACACCGGGGCAGCCTGTTCCCTATCGGAGGGGATTAACCCTCTGACCCACCTCTCCCCATTTACACTCAGACACCGGGACAGCCTGTTCCCTATCGGAGGGGGATTAACCCTCTCACCCACCTCTCCCCATTTACACTCAGACACCGGGGCAGACTGTTCCCTATCGGAGGGGGATTAACCCTCTCACCCACCTCTCCCCATTTACACTCAGACACCGGGGCAGCCTGTTCCCTATCGGAGGGGGATTAACCCTCTGACCCACCTCTCCCCATTTACACTCAGACACCGGGGCAGCCTGTTCCCTATCGGAGGGGATTAACCCTCTCACCCACCTCTCCCCATTTACACTCAGACACCGGGGCAGCCTGTTCCCTATCGGAGGGGGATTAACCCTCTCACCCACCTCTCCCCATTTACACTCAGGCACCGGGGCAGCCTGTTCCCTATCGGAGGGGATTAACCCTCTCACCCACCTCTCCCCATTTACACTCAGACACCGGGGCAGCCTGTTCCCTATCGGAGGGGGATTAACCCTCTCACCCACCTCTCCCCATTTACACTGAGACACCGGGGCAGCCTGTTCTCTATCGGAGGGGGATTAACCCTCTGACCCACCTCTCCCCATTTACACTCAGACACCGGGGCAGCCTGTTCCCTATCGGAGGGGATTAACCCTCTCACCCACCTCTCTTACTTCACTTACATTGTCGTTGCAACCGTTGTTATTCTGAAACTTGGTCTCGATTCTCACGGAGAACTTGGGCAGGAACGAGCACTGCGGGAAACAGAGAGAAAGCAATTTGAAACCAAGAGTTTGTGCAGTGGGGTCGAACTGAAAACTGAAAGATGTGTAATTGTGGGAACTCACTGTGTACTCTAGGCACCAGGCCAGTAACGGGAGCATGGAGGGGGAAAGCAAATCATAGAGTTAGACTTTCAGCAACTACATCGATCCCACCTACCCACCTTCTCCCCATATCCTCAATCCCACCTTCTCCCCATATCCCCAACCCCACCAACCACCTTCTCCCCATATCCCCAACCCCACCTACCCACCTTCTCACCATATCCCCAATCCCACCTACCCACCTTCTCCCCATATCCCCCAACCCCACCTACCCACCTTCTCCCCATATCCCCAACCCCACCTACCCACCTTCTCACCATATCCCCCAACCCCACCTACCCACCTTCTCCCCATATCCCCAACCCCACCTACCCACCTTCTCACCATATCCCCAATCCCACCTACCCACCTTCTCCCCATATCCCCAATCCCACCTTCTCCCCATATCCCCA
>JASTWF010002453.1:2500-26810 GCA_030390025.1 Squalus acanthias
TATCCGAACCCTAACCCTAAATCTAACCTGTAAACCTAACCATAATGCAGTGTACCCCTAGCCCTATCCCCTAACCCTAGTCCTAACCCTAATGCACTAACTCTAACCCTAATTCTAACCCTAACCCGAACCCTAATGCACTAATCCTAATTCTAACCCTAATACCCTAACCGTAAACCTAACCTTATCCCTAACGCTAACCCTAATGCACTAAACCGAACCATAACATTAATACACTAACTTTAACACTAAGGAGGTTCTAGAATTAAAAGTTGGAACCAGTGACCTAGTCTTTGGGGGCAACAGTGCAAAAATGAATGAAACCCTGCTCGCATACAGTAAACTCTTGTTTAAACGGCACTTAATCATCCAGAATTCTTTAATAACCGGCAAAATAGATAACCGGTAATCTTGCCGAATCCATCCAGCACTCGTTTTTCCGAGTCCGAGTTTCCCGCGGTGGTCGAGTTAGTCGCTGGTTTTTATTTTTTTTGTGTTAAAAATTGTCTACCTCTCTGTTATCCAGAATTTTTCATCAACCGGCACCATCCTGGTCCTGTAGGTGCCTGATACAAAAGAGTTTACTGTATATCATTGTGAACACGTGAGACAGGGTCAGGAGAAGAAAAACTTCTTATTTTTAATGAGATGAAAATTAGATGGTTATAGCGTATACCTGCAAAATTTATGCACACGGTAGCAATTTGGAAACTTTTGCACTTTACACTATACCAATGTTAAATGCATAAGAAGTTACAAAAAAGTAAAGTGGAGGTTTAGAAAGTACATGGTTACAGTTACAGGATGATGTCTATTTTTTACAAATCATTTTTTTCTGCAAATTTCCATGAAGCAAATCTGAAACTGTTGTGGTGGCTGAGTATTCCTCTCCCAAAATTCGAATTCCGTATCACCTTCAGAGGTCAGGTCAGGGAGCGAGAGTAGACCATACCATCAAAATAGTGTTGAAAAAGTTGGTTGAAGAGTCAGGAAAAGATTGGGATTTAAAAGTACCCCTGATTTGAATGACTATCTGTGGGAATGTCACCTCAAGTACAAGGGATAACACCCTTTCAGGCAGTCACAGGCTGCATAATGCGGCTACCAGAGCAACTTTTCTGTACACCCATGACAAGATTACAAAAAGAGGCACAAGCACAGAACAGTGGGTGCAACAGTTGGTTCAAGACAAGAAGAAAATACATAAAAAGATAACCTCAGCAAGTGATCAAAATCATAAAAAGAAGCAGCTTTACTTTAACAAAGTTGCAACACCTGTGGAGTATCAGGTCGGAGATCAGGCGATGGTACAACAGATTGTGAAAATTAACCTTTTCCCAAGCCCACATCAGAAGTGTTGTATGTTATTGTAGAAAAGGACAGCCATTCATTTTATCTAGTGTGATTAGACTCTGGCAAGTCAGGCACCACATAAGTGGCTCCACAGTATACAGTTGAAATAATTTAAAGGTACCCTGGACTAAACTCATCAGGGGTTCCTGGAACCGCTGATGGTTTTCTTTCCTTTTGTCTTTTGCAGGTAGCCAGGAGAATACTGCTCATCCGGATGGCAGCTATATGCCGTGGAGAGTAGGGGCATATAACACTGAGAGTCAGAGGTCAGAGATGGAGCATGCGGTATAGTGTGACAAGTAGTAGTCCAGTTGTCCTTGAATGTAGCATCACCGGGCACAACTTACAGATGGACCTGGATGTGTATTTCTTCCAGAGGAGACTAGAGGATAAGTCAAGATGAAACCCTGGTTGGCAAAGAATTGGCAGTGTGGGTGTTCCATACATGGGTACAATGATATGGGACAGTAATCAAAATATCAGAACTGTATACAAACTATAAATATCCAATTTTCTTGCACCAACAGGAGGTCAGCTATTGGTGTGATCATTTCATTGTACAGTCTGTGGACTTAACCTATGAGTTGAGGTTGTCTCGAATAAAACTATGAATTGGAAAGCTCGGGAAATAAAGCAGGCTCAGTCCCCCAATCTTCTGGAAGGACCTGTGACGTAATAAAGACTCACTACGCACTTGAACATAAAGCAAGGCTTTAATCAACTTGTAACAAAACATGGAGGTCTAGTTAGCAGTCACAAGCTTCCTGTTTCCAGATTATCTCTGCCCAAGGTGGGCCCATGCCGGAGTATTTATACTCCCTGGACGGCGCCCCAGCTGGCCGCCCAGTAGTACTTCCTGAGTTGTTACTTGCGATTTATGACAACCTGTAAATGTAATATCGTGATGCATACTCATAAAGCTTTATATAAGAACATAGGAACAGGAGTCGGCCACTCACCCCCTCGAGCCTGTACTGCCAGTCAATGAGATCATGGCTGATCTGTATCCTAACTCCATCAACCTGCCTTGGCTCCATATCACTTTACACCCTTGTCTCGCAAAATCTATCAATCTCAGATTTAAAATTATTAAGTGAGCTGATATCTATTGCTTTTTGTGGGGGGGTAGATCCACACTTCTACAACCCTTTGTGTGATGAAGTGTTTCCTAACTTCTCTCCTGAATGGCCTGGCTCTGATTTTAAGGTTACGTCCCCTTCTTCTGGACTCCCCCACCAGCGGGAGCAGTTTATCTCTATCTGCCCTATCAATTTTTCCAAAATCCTAAAAAACTAAATCAAATCACCCCTTAACCATTTATATTCCAGGGAATACAAGCCTAGTTTGTCTAATCTCTCATTATAAACCAGCCTTGGAGTCCTGGTAACATTCTGGTGAATCTGCACTCCTGCCAAGGCCAATATATCCTTTCTAAGGTGCGGTGCCCAGAACCGTACACAGTGTCCAGATGTGGTCTAACCAGGGCTTTGTATAGCTGCAGCAAAACTTCCTCCCCTTTATATTCTAGTCCTCTAGTTATAATGGCTAACATTCCATTAGCCTTTTTGATCAAGTTTTGTACCTGACTACTACATTTTAGTGATTTGTGTACATGGACCTCTAAATCTCTTTGGACCTCCACTGCTCCTGACTTTTCGCCATATAAAAACATACTTGGATCTATCTATTTGATTTCCGGCTCTTCCCAGTTCTGATGAAAGGTCATCGACCTGAAACGTTAACTCTCTTTCTCTCTCCACGGATGCTGCCTGGCCTGCTGAGTTTTTCCAGCGTTTTCTGTTGTTATTTTGGATCTATCCTTCTTTGGTCCAAAATGGATGACCTCACATTTACCTGCTCTGAAATCCATCTGCTACAGTTTTTCCCACTCATTAAATCTATCAATGTCTCTTTGTAATTTTATGCTCCCATCTACGCTACTTACTATCTCACCAATCTTTGTGCCACCGTCAAACTTGGATATATCGCTCTTTGTTGTGATATCTAAGTCATTAATAAATATAGTGAATAGTTGAGGCCCCAGCACAGATCCTTGTGGGAGGCCACTAGTCACTTCCTTCCAATTTGAGTACATACCCATTTACCATACTCTCTGTTTTATACCACCTAGCCAATCCCCTAACCAGGTCAATAATTTGCCTTCAATTCCATGAGCTTTAATTTTAGCCAACAGCCTCTTATGTGGAACCTTCGAATGCCTTCTGGAAGTCCATATAAACTACATCCATAGACATTCCCCTGTCTACTGCTTTAGTTATGAAAGGAAAGGAAAAAAGGAAGGAAGGAAGGAAAATTTTGGTGTTGTATTTGACCCTGAGATGAGCTCCCCAACACATATTCATGCCATCACTAAGACCACCTATTTCCACTTCCATAACATCACTCAACTCCGCCCCACCTCAGCTCATCTGCTGCTGAAACACTCATCCATGCCTTTGTTATCTCCAGACTTGACTATTCCAAAGGACTCCTGGCCAGCCTCCCATCTTCCACTTTCCATAAACTTAAGCTCACCAAAACTCTGCCGCCCATTTCCTAACTTGCACCAAGTCCCGTTCACCCATCACCCCTGTGCTCGCTGACCTATATTGGCTCCCGGTTAAGCAACGCCTTGATTTTAAAATTCTCATCCTTGTTTTCAAATCCTTCCATGGCCTCGCCCCTCCTTAGCTCTGCAGTGTCCTCCAGCCCTACAACCCTCTGAGATCTCTGCGCTCCTCCAATTCTAACCTCTTGTGCATCTCTGATTTTAATTGCTCCACCATTAGCAGCTGTGCCTTCAGCTGCTGAGGCCCTAAGCTCTGGAATTACCTCCCTAAACCTCTCCGCCTCTCTTTCCTCCTTTAAGATGCTCCTTAAAACCTACCTCTTTGACCAACTCTGCCCTAATATCTCCTTGTGTGACTTGGGGCGCGATCTTGCCAGCCCTGGGGAGGCAGGTATGGACTGCTGGGAAAATGGTAGAATTTGGGGGCGGGTGCCCAACCTGCCTCCGTGTCATCTTGCCAGGAGGCGGGTAGCCGACCCGCACCGGGTCCCGTCTCCTTGGAGGCGGGAAGGGGATTAAAGCCACAAGTAGTTAACAGGCAGATAAGAGGATTATCCCCATTTTACCCACACAAGTGCAGGCTTCCCGAAGGCTCCGAACCCCACCAGGGTCACCGAGGTGAGTAGTGGGTCTGCGGGGGTCAGAGGGGTGCAAAAGTGTGCTGTGAAGGTAAGTGATGGGTGCAAGTGTGAAGAGGTGACTATGTGAGGTCAGTGGAAAGTATTAGAAAAAGTTTACTTACCTTTGTTTCTTCCTGCAGACTTCAGTCGTTGGGTATGCGGAGAGTCTCACACCTCCGCGGCAGAGATGACAGATGGCCGTTGCATTCTCCAATTCAACAACCATCTAATTTCTGCTGAAGAAAGAGGTTTGATGAGTCTTGAATTCAAGAACTCATCAAACTACAGAGAATGTCAGTGTTTGACAGCTTCACAGAGCTGTCAACCAATGACAATTCATGTGTCAAAAATATTTGACAGATGAAACGTCATACGCTGATGTTCTCTGTAACCGGTTTTCCCTTAATTGGCCTGCTAAGTCCGCTGGGCGGGCTTAACAAGGTCAATCAAGGGAAAATAGCATGGGTTGGCCACAAATCGATGGAGGCGCGACATCGACCCGACAAGCAGCAGTCCCGCCTACAACGCGCCCCCATTGGCAAGATCGCCCCGCTGGTGTCAAATTTTGTTTGATAATGCTCATGTGAAGCGATGTCAAAGGCGCTATATAAATGCCAGTTGCTGCTGTTACCCAATGTGCCATCCTCTCCCTTCTTAAACAAGAATGTTACATCAGCTACTCCCCAGTTCCACAACACATTTTACATATTTAAGGAGAACTGAAAAATATGGCAGAATTTGCTAGCTTACTGTCTAGGCTCAGGGATGCAGTATCGTTCTGTTGCATTTGATCTCTTTTTTTCTTCTTCCTTACAGTTAATTTAGTGGCGATTGTGATCCTGTCCCGGGGAAAGTGCGGGCTCTCCACCTGCACCACTCGCTACCTGGTGGCCATGGCAATGGCGGATCTACTGGTCATTATCACTGATGTCATATTGACTCGGATCAGTTCTTATTATTTCCTGGGATCCTTTCTGGACATCACCCCTGCGTGTAGTGTTATTTTTGTCCTAAGTCACACATCAACAGACTGTTCAGTCTGGCTAACAGTCACTTTCTCCTTTGATCGATTTGTGGCCATTTGTTGCCAGAAGCTGAAAACTCAATATTGCACGGAGAAAACTGCGGCTGTGGTTCTAGCAACAACCTGCATTTTGCTTTCTTTGAAAAATGTCCCCTTCTACTTTATATTTGAATCTGTGGAGATAATGAACAACGTATCATGGTTTTGTGATGTAAAACCAAGTTATTTTACTGAGCCCGGGTGGGTGGGATTTGACTGGTTTGATACGGTTTTAACCCCATTTGCTCCCATTCGCTTCAATTTTGTTGTTCAACATCCTGACAGTCAGACACATTTTAGTGGACAGTCGACTCCGTAAGGGGCTGAGGGGTCAGAGCAAGGGAGAGAATCGCAGTGACCCAGAGATGGAAAGCAGAAGGAAGTCTGTGATTTTACTCTTCACAAGTTCCGGCAACTTCATACTTCTGCGCCTGACATATGTTATAGAATTCTTCTATTATAACATTGCAGAGGCAAATCCCACAGATTGCAACGATTCTTTGTATATATTCGCCTGTGCCGGAGCTATGCTTCAGAATCTAAGTTGCTGCACAAACACATTTATTTATGGGGTGACGCAGTTCAAAAGCGCAGTGAAATATCTGTTTACCTTAATTGTTAAATAATAAAAAAACAACTGATCTCAGCCCAGACCTGGTTCCGAGCATTTCCACTTCGTTAATCTAATATTTATCCCTAGATTTCCCTACCTGAATTGCACCAGGAAACGCTCGCGATCTGAAAATACATTTGGGTGCAAGGCAGCCATTTCGCTGAAGGCCTTCAGTTACTTTGATTGACAGGTGGACCTTTTGCTCCAGGTGCAGGTCAGACATTTCAGAGTAAAACCTGTCACAATAAGTGGATATCGAGAGTTAAGATGTAGTTTATATTAAGTATATAATAAGTGGATATAGAGAGTTAAGATGTAGTTTATATTAAGTATATAATAAGTGGATATAGAGAGTTAAGATGTAGTTTATATTAAGTATATAATAAGTGGATATCGAGAGTTAAGATGTAGTTTATATTAAGTATATAATAAGTGGATATAGAGAGTTAAGATGTAGTTTATATTAAGTATTATAATAAGTGGATATCGAGAGTTAAGATGTAGTTTATATTAAGTATATAATAAGTGGATATCGAGAGTTAAGATGTAGTTTATCGTGATAACGTCACCAAAACAATACGAGATCTAGAGATGCGCCTGATGCTGTTTAAAGGAACACCATTGCTGTGAGAATACAACTTCCAATTTTCATTAGTTCATAAATATTATAAGAATTGTACACTTTTTGAGGTTTTTCCTTAAATCTCAGCAATGCTCATTTAAATATGTTCTATCACATCAGGGACTGAAATCGGCTGTCGTAATCAATTTATTCAGACAGCTAGAACTAATTTGAACGATGTTGGAAACCTGTCTGTCCCGGTGGAGATTCCACATGGTATAAATGAAAGGTTCTGGGAATGTATCAACTTGAGTTTAATTCAGAGAGATTGCATGCAGCACGAAGGGACAGATCGCTTCACATAGAAAATGATTGAAACATTTCATACTATTACAAAACTATTCTACACGATCCTTGAAGTCATTCGTGTTCTTGGTAAAAGACTATAACCATATATCTTGTGTAAATGTGTGTGCGAGAGCTGGTCTCTGGTTTTGCTTTGTAATTAACTACGTTAGATTCTGATGCCTGGTGATGCTTGTTACACAATTATCAAATTGGTGATATAATTGCAATAAATTGATATCCCAAAGTTCCACTACCCTTTTTATCCCATTGTCTTAACCGAAAATATAAGTCTGTTTGAATCTCACAGGCAAGTTTATGAACAAATGATTGTCTTTGGCGGAACGTCTTCTGATATTGCAGCAGCTCTCAGTGATGACAACTCACCAAGGGCAGGTATTTCTGGGAGTATCTTTCACTGTAGAATTGTGCTGAGTGTGGGTCACGAACCGGGGTGGAGCACCTGACCCCAGTGGCCATGTATTACTGGGAGTATTTGTCACTGTAGATTTGTACTGAATGTTTCCTCAATGATTCAGAATGTCTACACATGCAGCCGCAATCTACCATTGCCCGTGTAGAAAATTGCAGAACCACATTGTGATGTACATTGAGGAACTTGAGAAATTGCATAAATATAAAATTGATCTCTTCTTCATGATGTTTTAAAGCCCTTCACATCCAATGATGGCTAGCAGAATGGGCAGACAAGTGGCAGATGGAATTTAATACAGAGAAGTGTGAGGTGATGCATTTTGGCAGAAGGAACAGGGAGAGGCAATATACACTTAATGGCACAGTTTTGAAGAGTGTGCAAGGATAGAAGGACCTAGGAGTTAATGTGCATAGGTCCCTGAAGGTGGCAGGACATATTGACAGAGTGGTTAACAAAGCATATGGGATCTTGGGCTTCATAAATAGAGGTATTGAGTACAAAAGTAGAGAAGTTATGCTGAACCTTTATAAAGTGCTGGTTAGCCCACAACTGGAGTATTGCGTCCAGTTCTGGTCACCACACTTTAGGAAGGATGTGAAGGCCCTTGAGAGGGTGCAGAGGAGATTTACTAGAATGAGTCATAGAGTTATACAACACAGAAAGAGGCCCTTCGGCCCATCGTGTCTGCGCCGCCCATCAAGCCCTGTCTATTCTAATCCCATTTTCCAGCACTTGGTCCGTAGCAGTGGAATGTAGAGAGAGGTTGAAGTGAATATAGTGAGAAGCAGTCAAACACTGACAATCTGTTTTATGGTGAGCCCTTACTGAAGGCTCAACAAAACCTATTTCCTCCGCAGAAATCGGAGAAAGCAGCAGCCATTCTGTCATTTCTGCCGTTGAGATGAGGCACCTCCGGATCCCCAAGGGTTGAAGCCTGCAGAAAGAAACAAAGGTAAGTAAACTTATTCTAACACTTTACACTCACCTCTCATACTTACCTCTCCACACTTGCACCCATCACTCACCTCCACAACGGACCTTTCGACCCCTCTCACCCCCGCAGACCCACTGCTCCCCTCGCTGATCCTGGTGGGGTTTCCTGACGTCGGGAAGCCTGCACTTGAAGGGGTAAAATGGGGATAAGCCTGTAAACAGGCAGTTAATTGGCTGTAATCCCCTTCCCGACTCGAGGAGACGCCTCCCGGGAAGATGGCATGGAGGCGGGTTGGGAGCGGGTTCGGTACCCGCTCCCAGTTTCTGCCATTTTCCCGGCAGTCCCGCCTCCATCCCCGTCTCCCCAGGGCTGGCAAAATTCCCCACTATGGGCTGGATTTTCATTGACCCGTGGAGGCGGGTTTGGAGGCCTGTGGGGGGTTAAAATTGCGAAAAGTGGCGGGTGGGCACAAGTCCGCCTCCATCCCACCTCCACGCAATTTTCATTAAATCGTGTCTGCTGGTCCCGACTCCGTCCCGCCTCTCAGAGGTGGGATAGGCTGTTAAGGCCCTTAACAAGCACTAAATTGGCTCCACAATGCTATTTTGAAAGGCCTTTGTGATTTTAACCCTTGTTCTACGTGAAGCACGCCTGTTCTGAACCACGATTGTGAAGGCAGGCAGGCTGGCTGGCTATGGGAATGCATATGTGGATGGATGTATATATGGATGGATGGAGAGGAGACATATCTGGGAGTGGTGGTGTAAAAATATCTGGGCGCAGACTTAGGGCTGCTGCTGCTCATTTTGCATCCAGGTCCTCTCACAGCAAAGGCCAGGCAGTGTTTCAAGACCTTCAATGCAGCAGCAATGATGACATCATCAGAGGCGACTTTCAGACTGAAAACACTAATTGGTTCATGGGTTCCCACATGCTGGAACTCAATTGCCCAATTACGTGAAAATTGCATCAATCTCCCACATCCACTTGCAGTCGGGTGGATAACACGAAAAGTGGATGACGTGACCCCAACCCGACCCCAGTATCAAAATCCAGCCCTATGACTCTATGGGCTGGATTTTGCCATTGGGGGCGGGCTGGGGGCAGGTCAGGTGGTCGGCGGGTCAGGATCCTGACTCCAATGTGAAGTGGGACTTGATTTCCAGCGTGTGGAAACCCCTGGCCCAATGAGCCTTTTCATACAGAAAGTCGCCTCCGGTGACGTCATCAATGCTGCTGGATTTAAGGCCTGCAATCAGCCTTGCTTCTTTTTCAGCCTTTAAACTTTATGCCCATTGTTCTGAGCGCTTCCTTCACCAATTATGTCCACCAGTCGATCAAAGTGTGCTCCAAGATTCGATGAGGCCTCCCTCCAAGTTCTGGTGGAGGGAGCAAGAGCAAATAAGGAGGTGCTCTTCCCTTCCTCAGGGAGGAAAAAGCCTCCCCAGCAGACTAAAGCTGTGTGGCTGCAAGTGGCCCAAGAGGTAAACGCAATTTCTTTGTGCAGCAGAACCTGGCTGCAGTGCAAGAAGAGGTTTCATGACCTCCTCCGCACAGGAAAAGTGAGTATGACATTCCCATCACCCTCAATCTGATCCCCATCGCCTCTCATCACCAGCACTCTGCTTTGTGAACCTCTTCCTCCACACCCCATTTGACCCTTACATCCCTGCACCCTTACCCATTCCCTCTCTCTCTATGGTCACATTCACTTAACTATTCGACCATGCAGTCCTCCCACTCCCTATCACTGTGATGCAATGACAACAACTTACAACACACAGGGAGGGCCCTTTGTCTCCTTCTAAGCATCTATGCTATGGATTCTCTACACTCACTCCTTCATTCTCACTCAAACTCCACTCGTCTCCCTCATTACAGGAAAAGAGAGCCCACAATAAGAGGGAAAGAGCGAGGACAGGAGGAGGGCCACCCTCAGTAGCCCAGCTCACCACTTCGGACGAGGCGGCCCTGGAGATCACTGGAGTGGAGGACGATTCGCAAGTGGGGGACGGACAGACGGGCGCATCACAGCAAGCTGGTGACAGAATAGTTTAGCATCTCTCTCATTGACATTGCATGAGTGACTGATAATGATTCTGATGCTCTAACAGATTGACTTATGATCATCTGCACAATTCAATGTGCATGTAACCTTTACCTCACATCTCTAACTCTTTCCTTTACTCCCCCACAGGACCATCGAGAGCCCCTGTCCCCACTGTCCAGGAGGAACAGCCTGAGCCTCAAGACTCCTCAGAGGAAGTTGCAACCTCTGAGGGCGCAGCGTCAGCAGAATTCAGCGCACCCAGCACCAGCGCAGACACTCACACCTCGGTGGGACCTTCGCGAGATAGAGTAGTGTTGTCACCTGGTGTATCACAGCTCACAAGTGAGCATCAGCAGATGGTGGAGACAGGGACAGCAATGGAGCGTCCTCGGCTCAGCTGCATGTCGACCCTGTGCCTCCGGGTCCATCCAGAAGGAGAGCAGTGCTGGAACTCCAGGAACAAGTGCAGGAGTCTCTGGCAGGTTTTGTCTCCAGGGTCGCTGCGAGTGGAGCGAATGGAGGAGTCCATCGCGAACATGAGCAGAGCCTTTGTAGAGGCATTGGCACATGAACGCATCACCATGGAAAGGATGGCAACCTCCGTGGAAAGGATGGCTACCTCCGTGGTAAGGCTGGCTACCATAGAGGAAAGGATGGCTACAGTAGAGGAGAGGATGGCTACGACCATGGAGGAGCTTAGTCGCCAGGGTATTGAAAACATGGTCATTGTTCAGAATAGACTGACATCTCTTGAGGAGCGATGGTCAGCTATTGAGCATAGAAACCAGACCTTCATGGAAGTCCGCTGGAGTAGGACTTCCAGTGCAGAAACGGGTCCTCATGGCCTCCCTGAAGTGCAGCAAGGTGCTGTCAAGCCACTTGCTAGCTCTGAAGTGGGGCTGACCCATGAGAGGGATGTTGGTGGCAGACAACAAGGAAGTGGGGGCTCCTCTCCAAGCACTCACATGACCATGCCACTGCAAAGCCCTCGGTCAGAGCCCCACCAGAGTCCTCACCCAACTGAGATGGGCGTCTCAGCCCCTGCACAGCCGCAGGAGCAGCAGACTGTTGCTGAGCCCTCACAGGTTCGCAACCCCAAAGGTGTCGAGACAGGAGCAGCAAGAAAGTGAGCAAGGGGCCTCCACATCTGCTGAAGCCACAGGGGAAGCACCACGTAGGAGCATGCGTAAGAGGAAGATAAAGCACAAGTAGTCACAAGGGTAGTCACTTGGGTGTTCTGTTGTATTGATTTTTGACAAGCCATCCTTGAATTGTTATGATAAACAGATTTGATGGCAAACTGTTGAAGTTGTGGCCTGTGTCATTTTGCAAATGGGACTTCCACATTGAGGGCTTAGGGCGACTTGCAATTGTCAGTATGGTGGTCAGAGTGATAGGAATCCGCAGGATAGGAGTCCATTGTCGATGCTCTGGTAAGAAGGTGCAAGGCAAAAGTGTTTGATTGTGCAGGCTAAGCAAATCTGGCCAACATGAATGCGTCCCTTGCATCCCGGGCAGCAATGTGGTCGCACGCTGGCGCCTTCTGGCCTGTGCAGCTTCAGGTGGGTGAGCAGCAGCTTGGCGCTCCTGTTGTTGCTCTTGCTGTTGATGGTGCTGTTATTCAGGGTTCTGCTGCTGCCGCAGCTGGTCTTCATCCGAATCTGATGTCCAGGAGGAAAGGAGATAAATGGTTCCCATATATACCTCAGTTGAGGAAGCGCTCAGTCAAGGTGGGGAGAGGGGTTTCCCAGGAGGTCACACTGGAGATGGGTGTCAGGCTCCAAACTTCCACAACAATGAGTAGGCCTGCTAAAAGTTCCCCCAGACCTGAGACAACAAAGTTCTGCCACCTGCAAATGATGATTGATGAAAACTCCTTTTAATGGTGGAGCTGCAGCTGTTAGTAAGCAATCCACTTGTGAGGCCACCAGGATTAACTGGCGTGTTCCAGAGGAGACGTGCAGGACAGGGGAAATGTGTTAAAATCAGAAAGGCCTCTCAAAATGGGATTATAGAGACAATTAACTGGTTCTTAAGGGCCTTAAGGGCCTATCCCACCTCTTGGAGGCGGGATGGAAACGGGGTCTGAAACCACGAACGTGAGAAAATTGCTCGGAGGCGGGATGGAGGCGGGATTGGACCCACCCGCCATTTTTTGCGATTTTGACAACTCACACGCCTCCAAACCCGCCTCCTCGGGCCTGGTAAAATCGAGCCCTATGACTCTATGAAGTACATTTGAACTGTATTCACTGTTATAAAATAGGCAAACATAGCAACGTCACACAAACAGCAATGAGATAAATGTCTAGACAGTTGGCTTTCTGTGGTGTTAGTTGAGGGATAACTGGTCAATTGATAGGGACACTGAGAGAACTCTGCTTTTGTGTCACTGAAAAGAGAACAGTTTGCAGAAAGGGAGGGCTGTGACATACGCGAACCTGCACCCATCTCTGTTCTTAGCTCATTGAGATGTGTCTCTGAAGGGGTGGGGGCAATGGGGACAGTGCACGGGATATCAGGCATGGATAAATTCCACCTATGTGAAGTTTTTGGTGCTTTATTCCGGAGCTTGAAGCTTGTGCTGTTTGGAGCAGGGGGAAATAATCAAAGAATGAAAGAAGTGTCGTAACTAATCAAATTACTGATTTCTGTTTTAATGGACAAAGCTGTGAAGTTTTAATAAGTATAACTGATGAACATACTCAGCTGATTTTTATAATATGGATAATTGGCCGCAGTCAGTAAGAAATCATTTTTTTTATTCGTTCCTGGGAGGTGGACGTTGCAGGCAAGGCCAGCATTTATTGCCCATCCCGAACCCTAACCCTAAACCCTAACCCTAAATACCCTAACCCCTAAACCCTAACCCTAAATACCCTAACCCTAACCCGAACCCTAAATACCCTAACCCCAACCCTAAATACCCGAACCCTAAATACCCTAACCCTAAATACCCTAACCCCAACCCTAAATACCCGAACCCTAACCCTAAACCCGAACCCTAAATACCCTAACCCTAAATACCCTAACCCTAACCCTAAATTTTAGAGTATTCAAACTCAAACTCAGGACAACCCGAACCCTATCTCTAATGCTAACCCTAACCCCAAACCATAACCCCTAACTCAGGACAACCCTAACCCTAACTCCGGACAACCCTAACCCTAACCCCTAACCCTAACCCTAACCCTAACCCTAACCCCTAAACTCTAACCCTAACCCTAAATGCCCTAACCCTAACCCTAAATGCAGTGTTCCTAACCCTAACCCCTAACCCTAACCCTAAATGCAGTGTTCCTAACCCTAACCCCTAACCCTAAACCTAACCCCTAACCCGAACCCTAACCGCACTAACCCTAACGCTAAACCCTAAACCCTAACCCCTCACCCTCACCCTAACCCTAAACTCAAACCCTAAACCTAAACCCTAACCAGAAATACCCTAACTACCCTAACCCTAAATATCCTAACCCTAACCCAACCCTAAATATCCGAACCCTAACCCTAAAATGCCACCCTAACCCTAATCCCAGCCCAGTGTCCCAAACCCTAAACCTAACACAACCTCCTATATAAATTATAACCCCAACCATAGTCTAACCCTCACCGTATCCCTTATCCCAGCTTCAAAGATCAACTCTTATAGAGTAGGCATAATCATATTCACAAACTTTATCCTAACCCTAACATGCAAATCACAAATTCTAATCCTAACCTTTATAGTAAACCCTAATCCTCACTTCAAACCTTAACTCTAACACAGAAGTGCCCCAATCCTTACCCACGAACTTTAATCCTAACCCTAACATGTGCAAACTCCAAATTCTAACAGTACCCTATTACTAACCCTAACCGCTAAAACTGAGCCTAATGCAACTATTCATATCTATAGCTCTGATGCTAACAACAGCAACAACTTGTATTTATATGTAGTAAGACGTCCCAGGGCGCTTCACAGGAGCGATTATCAAACAAAATTTGACACCGAGCCACAGAAGGAGAAATTAGGGCAGGTGACCAAAAGCTTGGTCAAAGAGGGAGGTTTTAAGGAGCATCTTAAAAGGAGGAGAGAGAGGCGGAGAGGTTTAGAGAGTGAATTCCAGAGCTTAGGGAGAAAGTTTTTTCCTTAATGCAGTCTATTTGTGATCATTGAAACAAAGAACTAACTCTAGGAGCTATTGCTTTAAGAATTTGCCCGTTCAAACTGAATCTGAATAAAATGAACAAAGCAAGGCCTGGACTAAAGGGGTGGAGCTTAATGTCAGTTCCCAATCCAGCAACATTATCAGGGAATGTGTAGAGAAAAGGTATTTCACTGCCAAGCTACTAAATGTTGCTCCTACGATCCTCAGACAGCTGGTTGCTTTCATGCAAATGGATCTTTTACTGTTCTTGTCTGTATTGATATTGATGTTGCTGCTCAGACACTGTGAAGGTAAATTACACATTTTCTCTATGATCAATATTCAGACATTAAAGTAATTCTGGGATGTTTAGTTCAATGATAATCTGTTTGCGTGACAATCTATTTGAATGAAATACGGCAATGCAATCTAACATGATATTTCTTTATGCGGAATTAGCATTAATGTTTCTGGTTTCAGAGACCTCTTAAAAATCAGGTTGCAGCCTCCCCATTTATAGATATTACTTACAATTATTATATTCTTGCATATGCTCTTTACAATGAATATAGCTTTTATATTGATCAGGTTGGAAAGTGTAACATTATATATCCTATAAAATTCTATGTGGGGTATATAAAGTATGTATAAAGTTCAGTGTGTTTAATGTGGGGTATATAAAGTACGTATAAAGTTCAGTGTGTTTAATGTGGGGTATATAAAGTATGTATAAAGTTCAGTGTGTTTAATGTGGGGTATATAAAGTACGTATAAAGTTCAGTGTGTTGAATGTGGGGTATATTTCAAGTACGTATAAAGTTCAGTGTGTTTAATGTGGGGTATATATAAAGTATGTATAAAGTTCAGTGGGGGGAAAAATTCAGTTGCTTTGCGCCTCCCATCAGCGCCCTAAGAGGGCGCTAATGGGGCGCAAAGCAACTAGTGCCCGGGCGCGGCGATGTTTGCGCCGCTCGTGAAATTGACCAGACATTTTGCGGCGGCGCTAAACAGTACCGCCACGATCTCCTGCGCCTGCACATCGTGACGTCAGTCGAGCGTGCAACGCCCCGGTAGCGCCCCGGACTGGATATTGAGTGGCGCCCCCTGCCTTTCCGCCTGCCGCTAGCAACGACAGGTTGAGGGGAGCGTTTTGCAGTCGGGAAGGGACTGGGGGAGCGCTATTTAAAGGCGGCTGCTTCCTGCCTTTTTTTGTCGGCGACATTTTTGCACCACGCATTCTAAGAGAGAGAGAGAGACTTCTGGAGAGATTCAACGCTGTGTGAAGGAGTTTTGGGTACTGAGCAGCACTTTGCAGGTTCATTTTGATTTGACCTTCCTTGCATCGATTTAGAAGAGATTGTGGGGGTTGCACTCTGAGCTCTTTCCCTGGGTCTCTCCATTGTTCTTTCCAGCAGATTTGATGTACAGGTCTCTCCAGGCCGAGATTCAAGGCTGCAATGAGAAGGGTGTGGATGGAGAGCAAGATCGACCCTCCCCTTTAAGAACTGGCCTGCGCCAGTGTGTCTGTGTTCCATTGCTGACTGACATCACATGAGCTTCGCCAGCGCTCTGAAGTAGCGCCTCGCTCCTCGGCGTTTGCACCTTAAGAGAGTTGTGTAGCGCCTCATTTAGCGCTCCAATCACCTCCAGGGGCGATAAAAGTCAAGTTTGCAGTCGGAGGCAATAATTAGTGCCAGGTGCTAAACTTTGCGCCCGGCCGATAATTGCGCCCCAAATGGGGCGATACTGAATTTCTCCCCCAGTGAGTTTAATGTGGGGTATATTTAAAGTTCAGTGTGTTTAATGTAGGGTATATATAAAAGTTAGTATGTAAAGTTAGCACCAAATTGTGGTTAGGGAGACGGGTATGTATTCTCAATGACAATCCCGAGGATGAGGAGCTAACCCAATTCATAATCACTTAGATACTGACATGGATGAAATGCATCAAATGATACTGAGAGTGCATTCCCACTCCACCTCTGCATGCACATCTGGTTAGGGTTTGGTCCAGTGTAAAGACGCAATAAATAGACATCCTTTACTTTGTTCAATGGTTTGAAATAAAACAATAAATTCACTGTAAAATTTATAAAAAGTGAACATCATTGGAAATGGGCCATGAAAGTTAGTCAGTTCCATTTTCAACTTAACATAAGCTGCCTTTATGTCCAGAGATGTACAATTGTCAACACTTTTGGCAGATAATACTCGTACCTTCAGAAAATATACATTCAAGTACAAATTCAATATCTAGCTACGGAACGTCTTAATCTAATTGAAAGGCGAGGCAAGCCCTGGAGCAGGTGGGTAAGTTTATCCATTATTCCCTTGTTTTAAAGAATAAATAAATTGATTCTGGTGAGGGTTAGCGCAGATTAACTGCATCGCCTGTTGGCTGCAGAATGGTGTAAGGAATCAAAAAGGAGGAGGAGTGATTTGTGTTTAAGTGAAAATATCAGAGGCTCAGAGAATGGAGTCGAATACCGTGATGCGACTGAAAAGACAATAAATTTCTTTCTCCTCCCTTCATAGGGTCATAGAATGTCCTTCAGAAAGGAATAATATTTTTGCAGTTAGATGGGAAGTAGGAGACAACCCTGGATTTCAAGGGAGATCAAAGCACCTTCAGGAAGGGTTGATTGTTAATGCCAGAAAACCCTGCCAGGGATTGAGAAACTGAAAAGTTACTTTGTGCAGGAGGGCAGGTTATGACCGCTGTAAGTGAACATTTGTTTTGAGATTTATATCCAAGGCTGCAATTGGTTTTCTGAGCTGAGCCACGACAGGAACTGAGGACCCAATGCTACACTACGACCCACCTGACATCAAAAAGAAAAACATTTTCAAATATTGTCATCAGGCCACGTTAATTACCATGGCATCATCAACTCCTGCTTAATACCTACATCTAAACTGCACATTATTTATCCAGAGTCACTGAAAGTGGACGGGGGAGGACAGACTTTGTAATTCTGTGTCATTGTTTTGCCATATTTGGCAGATCAACAGCGTATAAATGGCGCAGGAAATGTTTCCAGGAAGATCAGGTACAACAAGCCAATCCTGCCCAATTTCTGCAATTGAAGCAGTTTCCCCGAGCTCATTCTAACCATTAGGTCCTTCTCACGATGTAACTGCAGAGTCCTGACTGCCCTCAACAACAAACAATATAACAGTTTCCTGCTTTTACACTCACCTTGCACTCGGGGTAAGACAGAGATTTAGAAGATGCTGCTCCCAGGATCAACTAGGACAGCACAGGTAAGATACAAAGTAAAGCTCACTCTACACTGCCCCCTCAAACACTCCCAGTGCAGGTACAGCACGGGTTAGATACAGAGTAAAGCTCACTCTACACTGTCCCATCAAACACTCCCAGGGCAGGTAGGGTTAGATACAGAGTAAAGCTCCCTCTACACTGTCCCCATCAAACACTCCCAGGGCAGGTACAGCACGGGTTAGATACAGAGTAAAGCTCCTTCTATACTGTCCCCATCAAACACTCCCAGGGCAGGTACAGCACGGGTTAGATACAGAGTAAAGCTCCCTCTACACTGTCCCCATCAAACACTCCATGGCCAAGAACAGCATGGGTTAGATACAGAGTAAAGCTCCCTCTACACTGTCCCGTCAAACACTCCCAGGGCAGGTACGGCATGGGTTAGATACAGGGTAAAGCTCCCCCTACACTGTCCCATCAAACACTCCCAGGGCAGGTACAGCACGGGGTTAGATACAGAGTAAAGCTCCCTCTAAACTGTTCGATCAAACAAACCCAGGGCAAGTACAGCAAGGGTTAGATACAGAGTAAAGCTCCCTCTACACTGTACCATCAAACACACCCAGGGCAGGTACAGCACAGGGTCAGATACAGAGTAAAGCTCCCTCTACACTGACCCATCAAACACTCCCAGGGCAGGTACAGCACGGGTTAGATACAGAGTAAAGCTCCCTCTACACTGTCCCCATCAAACACTCCCAGGGCAGGTACAGCACGGGTTAGATACAGAGTAAAGCTCCCTCTATACTGTCACTTCAAACACTCCCAGGGCAGGTACAGCACGGGTTAGATATAGAGTAAAGCTCCCTCTACACTGTCCCATCAAACACTCCCAGGGCAGATACAGCACGGGGTTAGATACAAAGTAAAGCTCCCTCTACACTGTCCCATCAAACACTCCCAGGGCAGGTACAGCACGGGGTTAGATACAGAGTAAAGCTCCCTCTACACTGTCCCCATCAAACACTCCCAGGGCAGGTACAGCACGGGTTAGATACAGAGTAAAGCTCCCTCTATACTGTCACTTCAAACACTCCCAGGGCAGGTACAGCACGGGTTAGATACAGAGTAAAGCTCCCTCTACACTGTCCCATCAAACACTCCCAGGGCAGACACAGCACGGGGTTAGATACAAAGTAAAGCTCCCTCTACACGGTCCCCATCAAACACTCCCAGGGCAGGTACAGCACGGGTTAGATACAGAGTAAAGCTCCCTCTACACTGTCCCCATCAAACACTCCCAGGGCAGGTACAGCACGGATTAGATACAGAGGAAAGCTCCCTCTACACTGTCCCCATCAAACACTCCATGGCCAAGAACAGCATGGGTTAGATACAGAGTAAAGCTCCCTCTACACTGTCCCGTCAAACACTCCCAGGGCAGGTACAGCATGGGTTAGATACAGGGTAAAGCTCCCCCTACACTGTCCCATCAAACACTCCCAGGGCAGGTACAGCACGGGGTTAGATACAGAGTAAAGCTCCCTCTAAACTGTTCCATCAAACAAACCCAGGGCAAGTACAGCAAGGGTTAGATACAGAGTAAAGCTCCCTCTACACTGTCCCATCAAACACTCCCACGGCAGGTACAGCACGGGTTAGATACAGAGTAAAGCTCCCTCTACACTGTCCCATCAAACACTCCCAGGGCAGGTACAGCACGGGGTTAGATACAGAGTAAAGCTCCCTCTACACTGACCCATCAAACACTACCAGGGCAGGTACAGCACGGGTTAGATACAGAGTAAAGCTCCCTCTACACGGTCCCCATCAAACACTCCCAGGGCAGGTACAGCACGGGTTAGATACAGAGTAAAGCTCCCTCTATACTGTCACTTCAAACACTCCCAGGGCAGGTACACCACGGGTTAGATATAGTGTAAAGCTCCCTCTACACTGTCCCATCAAACACTCCCTGGGCAGATACAGCACGGGGTTAGATAATAAGTAAAGCTCCCTCTACACTGTCCCATCAAACACTCCCAGGGCAGGTACAGCACGGGGTTAGATACAGAGTAAAGCTCCCTCTATACTGTCACTTCAAACACTCCCAGGGCAGGTACAGCACGGGTTAGATACAGAGTAAAGCTCCTTCTACACTGTCCCATCAAACACTCCCAGGGCAGATACAGCACGGGGTTAGATACAAAGTAAAGCTCCCTCTACACGGTCCCCATCAAACACTCCCACGGCAGGTACAGCACGGGTTAGATACAGAGTAAAGCTCCCTCTACACTGTCCCATCAAACACTCCCAGGGCAGGTACAGCACGGGTTAGATACAGAGTAAAGCTCCCTCTACACTGTCCCCATCAAACACTCCCAGGGCAGGTACAGCACGGGTTAGATACAGAGTAAAGCTCCCTCTACACTGTCCCCATCAAACACTCCCAGGGCAGGTACAGCACGGGGTTAGATACAGAGTAAAGCTCCCTCTACACTGTCCCATCAAACACTCCCAGGGCAGGTACAGCACGGGTTAGATACAGAGTAAAGCTCCCTCTACACTGTCCCCATCAAACACTCCCAGGGCAGGTACAGCACGGGTTAGATACAGAGTAAAGCTCCCTCTACACTGTCCCCATCAAACACTCCAGGGCAGGTACAGCACGGGTTAGATACAGAGTAAAGCTCCCTCTACACTGTCCCGTCAAACACTCCCAGGGCAGGTACAGCACGGGGTTAGATACAGAGTAAAGCTCCCTCTACACTGTCCCATCAAACACTCCCAGGGCAGGTACAGCACGGGTTAGATACAGAGTAAAGCTCCCTCTACACTGTCACTTCAAACACTCCCAGGGCAGGTACAGCACGGGGTTAGATACAGAGTAAAGCTCCCTCTACACTGTCCCATCAAACACTCCCAGGGCAGGTACAGCACGGGGTTAGATACAGAGTAAAGCTCCCTCTACACTGTCCCATCAAACACTCCCAGGGCAGGTACAGCACGGGGTTAGACACAGAGTAAAGCTCCTTCTATACTGTCACTTCAATCACTCCCAGGGCAGGTACAGCACGGGTTAGATACAGAGTAAAGCTCCCTCTACACTGTCCCATCAAACACTCCCAGGGCAGGTACAGCACGGGTTAGATACAGAGTAAAGCTCCCTCTACACTGTCCCATCAAACACTCCCAGGGCAGGTACAGCACGGGTTAGATACAGAGTAAAGCTCCCTCTATACTGTCACTTCAAACACTCCCAGGGCAGGTACAGCACGGGGTTAGATACAGAGTAAAGCTCCCTCTACACTGTCCCATCAAACACTCCCAGGGCAGGTACAGCACGGGTTAGATACAGAGTAAAGCTCCCTCTACACTGTCACTTCAAACACTCCCAGGGCAGGTACAGCACGGGTTAGATACAGAGTAAAGCTCCCTCTACACTGTCCCATCAAACACTCCCAGGGCAGGTACAGCACGGGTTAGATACAGAGTAAAGCTACCTCTACACTGTCCCATCAAACACTCGCAGGGCAGGTACAGCACGGGGTTAGATACAGAGTAAAGCTCCCTCTACACTGTCCCATCAAACACTCCCAGGGCAGGTACAGCACGGGTTAGATACAGAGTAAAGCTCCCTCTACACTGTCCCATCAAACACTCCCAGGGCAGGTACAGCACGGGGTTAGATACAGAGTAAAGCTCCCTCTACACTGTCCCATCAAACACTCCCAGGGCAGGTACAGCACGGGGTTAGATACAGAGTAAAGCTCCCTCTACACTGTCCCATCAAACACTCCCAGGGCAGGTACAGCACGGGTTAGATACAGAGTAAAGCTCCCTCTACACTGTCCCATCAAACACTCCCAGGGCAGGTACAGCACGGGGTTAGATACAGAGTAAAGCTCCCTCTACACTGTCCCATCAAACACTCCCAGGGCAGGTACAGCATGGGTTAGATACAGAGTAAAGCTCCCTCTACACTGTCCCATCAAACACTCCCAGGGCAGGTACAGCATGGGGTTAGATACAGAGTAAAGCTCCCTCTACACTGTCCCATCAAACACTCCCAGGGCAGGTACAGCACGGGTTAGATACAGAGTAAAGCTCCCTCTACACTGTCCCATCAAACACTCCCAGGGCAGGTACAGCACGGGTTAGATACAGAGTAAAGCTCCCTCTACACTGTCCCCATCAAACACTCCCAGGGCAGGTACAGCACGGGTTAGATACAGAGTAAAGCTCCCTCTACACTGTCCCATCAAACACTCCCAGGGCAGGTACAGCACGGGTTAGATACAGAGTAAAGCTCCCTCTACACTGTCCCCATCAAACACTCCCAGGGCAGGTACAGCACGGGTTAGATACAGAGTAAAGCTCCCTCTACACTGTCCCATCAAACACTCCCAGGGCAGGTACAGCACGGGTTAGATACAGAGTAAAGCTCCCTCTACACTGTCCCATCAAACACTCCCAGGGCAGGTACAGCATGGGTTAGATACAGAGTAAAGCTCCCTCTACACTGTCCCATCAAACACTCCCAGGGCAGGTACAGCAAGGGGTTAGATACAGAGTAAAGCTCCCTCTACACTGTCCCATCAAACACTCCCAGGGCAGGTACAGCACGGGTTAGATACAGAGTAAAGCTCCCTCTACACTGTCCCATCAAACACTCCCAGGGCAGGTACAGCACGGGTTAGATACAGAGTAAAGCTCCCTCTACACTGTCCCATCAAACACTCCCAGGGGCAGGTACAGCACGGGTTAGATACAGAGTAAAGCTCCCTCTACACTGTCCCATCAAACACTCTCAGGGCAGGTACAGCATGGGTTAGTTACAGAGTAAAGCTCCCTCTACACTGTCCCATCGAACACTCCCAGGGCAGGTACAGCACGGGTTAGATACAGAGTAAAGCTCCCTCTACACTGTCCCCATCAAACACTCCCAGGGCAGGTACAGCACGGGTTAGATACAGAGTAAAGCTCCCTCTACACTTTCTCGTCAAACACTCCCGGGGCAGGTACAGCACGGGTTAGATACAGAGTAAAGCTCCCTCTACACTGTCCCATCAAACACTCCTAGGGCAGGTACAGCACGGGTTAGATACAGAGTAAATCTCCCTCTACACTGTCCTATCATACACTCCCAGGGCAGGTACAGCACGGGGTTAGATACAGAGTAAAGCTCCCTCTACACTGTCCCCATCAAACAGTCCCAGGGCAGGTACAGCACGGGTTAGATACAGAGTAAATCTCCCTCTACACTGTCCCCATCAAACACTCCCAGGGCAGGTACAGCACGGGGTTAGATACAGAGTAAAGCTCCCTCTACACTGTCCCCATCAAACACTCCCAGGGCAGGTACAGCACGGGTTAGATACAGAGTAAAGTTCCCTCTACACTGTTCCATTAAACACTCCCAGGGCAGGTGCAGCACGGGGTTAGATACAGAGTAAAGCTCCCTCTACACTGTCCCCATCAAACACTCCCAGGGCAGGTACAGCATGGGTTAGATACAGAGTAAAGCTCCCTCTACACTGTCCCATCAAACACTCCCAGGGCAGGTACAGCACCGGTTAGATACAGAGTAAAGCTCACTCTACACTGTCCCATCAAACACTCCCAGGGCAGGTACAGCACGGGTTAGATACAGAGTAAAGCTCCCTCTACACTGTCCCATCAAACACTCCCAGGGCAGGTACAGCACGGGTTAGATACAGAGTAAAGCTCACTCTACACTGTCCCATCAAACACTCCCAGGGCAGGTACAGCACGGGTTAGATACAGAGTAAAGCTCCCTCTACACTGTCCCCATCAAACACTCCCAGGGCAGGTACAGCACGGGTTAGATACAGAGTAAAGCTCCCTCTACACTGTCCCATCAAACACTCCCAGGGCAGGTACAGCACGGGTTAGATACAGAGTAAAGCTCCCTCTACACTGTCCCCATCAAACACTCCCAGGGCAGGTACAGCACGGGTTAGATACAGAGTAAAGCTCCCTCTACACTGTCCCCATCAAACACTCCCAGGGCAGGTACAGCACGGGGTTAGATACAGAGTAAAGCTCCCTCTACACTGTCCCATCAAACACTCCCAGGGCAGGTACAGCACGGGTTAGATACAGAGTAAAGCTCCCTCTACACTGTCCCATCAAACACTCCCAGGGCAGGTACAGCACGGGTTAGATACAGAGTAAAGCTCCCTCTACACTGTCCCCATCAAACACTCCCAGGGCAGGTACAGCACGGGGTTAGATACAGAGTAAAGCTCCCTCTACACTGTCCCATCAAACACTCCCAGGGCAGGTACAGCACGGGTTAGATACAGAGTAAAGCTCCCTCTACACTGTCCCATCAAACACTCCCAGGGCAGGTACAGCACGGGTTAGATACAGAGTAAAGCTCCCTCCACAG
>JASTWF010002454.1:0-26709 GCA_030390025.1 Squalus acanthias
GTCCCGCCTCCATCGACTTGTGGCCAACCCACGCTATTTTCCCTTGATTGATCTTGTTAAGCCCGCCCAGCGGGCATAGCAGGCCAATTAAGGGGAAGCCGGTTACAGAGAACGTCAGCCTATGACGTTTCATCTGTCAAAAATTTTTGACAGATGAATTGTCATCGTTCGGCAGCTCTGTGAAGCTGTCAAACACTGACATTCTCTGTAGTTTGATGAGTCCTTGAATTCAAGACCTCATCAAACCTCTTTTGTGAGCAGAAATTAGATGGTTGCTGCATCTGAGAATGCAATGACCATTCTGTCATCTCTGCCGGTGAGATGCGAGACTCTCCGCATCCCCAACTCTTGAAGCCTGCAGGAAGAAACAAAGGTCAGTAAACTTTTCCTAACACTTTCCACTCACCTCAGACACTCACCTCTCCACACTTGCACCCGTCACTTACCTCCACAGCGCACTTTTGCACCGCTCCGACCCCCGCAGACCCACTGCTCGCCTCAGTGACCCTGGCGGAGATTCCCGATGTTGGGAAGCCCACGCCTCTGCTGGAAAAATGGGGATAATCATCTTAACTGCCTGTTAACTAGCTGTTAACAGGCAGTTAAGTGGCTGTAATCCCCTTCCCGCCTCCAGGAGACAGGACCCGGCGAGGGTCTGCTACCCGCCTCCAGGGAAGATGGCACGGAGGCGGGTTGGGGGGCGGGATGGGCACCCGCCCCCAGAGTCTGCCATTTTCTCGGCAGTCCCACCTCCAAACCCGCCTCCCCCAGGGCTGGCAAGATCGCGCCAATAGATTCCAAATCATTGTCCGAAGGTCTAGAGGGGCGATGAGGAGAAGTGTTCTCACTCCGAGAGTTGTGGGGGTCAGGAACGCTCGACCTGATAAGTTTGGTGGAAGCTGATTCCATCGATAATTTGAAAAGGGAGTTGGAGGGGTTCTCGAGGATGAGGAGCTCACAGGGTCACGGACAAAGAGCGGGGGGATGAGGGACTGAGCAGGACTGCTCCTTCAAAGAGCCGGGAGTTTCTGCGATTCTATGAATTCCCTTTCGGAAGAAATTATCGAATCTGCTTCCATCGCCCTTCCAGATCACAGCAACTCACTGCTAAAAACAATTCTCCTCATCTCCCCCTCTGGTTCTGTTGCCGATTATCTTCAATCTGTGTCCTCTGGTTACCGACCCTCCTGCCACTGGAAACAGTTTCTCCTTATTTACTCCATCAAAACCCCTCATGATTTTGAACGCCTCTATTAAATCTCCTCCTAACCTTCTCTGCTCTAAGGAGAACAACCCCAGCTTCTCCAGTCTCTCCACATCACTGATGTCCCCTCATCCCTGGGACCATTCTGGTCAATCTCCCCTTAACCTTCTCTGCTCTAAGGAGAACAACCCCAGCTTCTCCAGTCTCTCCACGGATCACTGAAGTCCCTCATCCCTGCGACCATTCAAGGTAAATCTCCTCTGCATGCTCTCCAAGGCCTTATACTAATGGCATTAAATTCTAAGCCTAACACTGAAAGCCAAATTCATCTTTATGCTATCATCTGCCAGGCAGCCAGTGTCAAAATAATATTTGGGTTTTAATAAAACATTGATCAATTGGGCTTTCATGAATATTAAGCAAATCATTTTATTATGAAATGGACAATTTTACAGAAGTAGTTTAATAGCTTTGTGTCATATTTCATGCTCATCAAAGTACAGCACGGGGTTAGATACAGAGTGAAGCTTCCTCTACACTGTCCTCATCAAACACTCCCAGGGCAGGTACAGCACGGGTTAGATACAGAGTAAAGCTCCCTCTACAGTGTCCCGTCAAACACTCCCAGGGCAGGTACAGCACGGGTTAGATACAAAGTAAAGCTCCCTCTACACTGTCCCATCAAACACTCCCAGGGCAGGTACAGCACGGGGTTAGATACAGAGTAAAGCTCCCTCTACACTGTCCCATCAAACACTCCCAGGGCAGGTACAGCACGGGTTAGATACAGAGTAAAGCTCCCTCTACACTGTCCCATCAAACACTCCCAGGGCAGGTATAGCATGGGTTAGATACAGAGTAAAGCTCCCTCTACACTGTCCCATCAAACACTCCCAGGGCAGGTACAACACGGGTTAGATACAGAGTAAAGCTCCCTCTACACTGTCCCATCAAACACTCCCAGGGCAGGTACAGCACGGGTTACATACAGAGTAAAGCTCCCTCTACACTGTCCCATCAAACACACTCAGGGCAGGTATAGCAAGGGTTAGATACAGAGTAAAGCTCCCTCTCTACTGTACCATCAAACATTCCCAGGGCAGGTCCAGCACGGGTTAGGTACAGAGTAAATTTTCACCCCTTCCATTGCTTCTACCTTTTCCACTTCTACCGATACTTTGTCAGCATCCACCTCCTTAGTAAACACCGTTGCAAAGTACTCATTGAGTAGTCTAGCCTTTCCCTGCGCCTCTAAGCATATATCACCTTCTTTGTCCCTAATAGGCCCCACCCCGCCTCTTACTACCCGCTTACTGTTTACATGCTGGTAGAAGATTTTTGGGTTCCCTTTTATGTTGACCGCCATTCTACTCTCATATTCTCTCTTTGCCAATCTTATTTTCATCTTCACTTCCCCTCTCAACTTAATGTATTTGGTCTGGTTCTCCCTTGAAGAATTCACCTGACATGCATCATACACCCTCTTTTTTTGTTTCATCATCTTCTCAATCTCCCTCGTCATCCAAGGAGCCCTTGTTCCGCTGTAGTTTTACCTGTCAGACCAAATCCGTTCTCATCCCACTGAAACTGGCCTTCCTCCAATCAAGTCTTTTCACTCTAGATTGCTCCCTGTCCTTTTCCGTAGCTTATGATGCTATGATCGCTATTCCCTAAATATTCACCTGACTGACATTTGCTCCACTTGACCCACCTCATTCCCCAGAACCAGATCCAGCAATGCCTCCTCCCTCGTTGGGCAGGAAACATACTGATCAAGAAAGTCATCCTGAACACACTTCAGAAATTCTTCCCCCTCTCTGCCCTTTACACTATTACGATCCCAGTCTATATTAGGATGGTTGAAGTCCCCCATTATCACTACTCTATAGTTCTTGCACCTCTCTGTAATTTCTCTGCAAATTTGCTCCTCCATATTTTCCCCACTATTTGGTGGTCTGTAGAATACACTTAGTTTAATAGCACTTCTATCATTTCTTAACTCTAGCCATATAGATTCTGTCCTTGACCCCTCCAGGACATCCTCTCTCTCCAGCACTGTAACATTCTCCTTAACCAATACTGCCACACCACCTCCTATCTTTCCTTCCCTTTCTTTCCTGAACACCTTATATCCAGGGATATTTAATACCCAATCCTGCTCTTTGAGCCAGGTCTCCGTTATTGCCACAACATCATATTCCCATGTGGCTATCTGTGCCTGCAGCTCACCAACCTTGTTTACTACGCTTCGTGCGTTCACACACACTGTAAACCCATCTTAGACCATCCTGTGTTCTCTCTTAGTCTGACCCCACCTTACTATTCCTTACTTTAGTGCTTTCTGCCTCTCCCCATCCTTTGAGCCCTTTATTTCCCCTTTCTAATGCTGCATCCTGGTGCCCATCCCCCTGCCAACTTAGTTTAAATCCTCCCCAATAGCACTAGCAAACGTCCCCGCGAGGATATTGGTACCGGCTCTGTTGAGGTGCAACCCGTCTGGCCTGTACAGGTCCCGCCTCCCCCAGAACCGTCCCCAATGCCTCAGGAATCTAAAGCCCGCCCTCCTGCACCATCTCTCCAGCCACACATTCATCTGCTCTATCCTCCTGTTTCTGTACTCACTAGCTCGTGGCACTGGGAGCAACCCAAAGATGACTACCTTTGAGGTCCTGCTTTTTAATCTCTCTCCCAGCTCCCTAAACTCTGCTTGCAGGACCTCATCCCTCTTTCTACCTATGTCGTTGGTACTGATATGGACCACGACCTCTGGCTGTTCGCCCTCCCCCCTCAGAATGTCCTGCAGCCGCTCAGTGACATCCTTGACCCTGGCACCAGGGAGGCAACATACCAGCCTGGAGTCACGTCTGCGGCCGCGGAAACACCCGTCTGCTCCCCGAACTATCAAATCCCCGACCACTATTGCTTTCCCTATCTTCCTCCTCCTCCCCAACCCTGTGCAGCTGAGCCACCTGTGGTGCCGTGGACTTGTCTCTGGCTGTACTCCCCAGTGGAACCATCGCCCTCAATTGTCCTGCCACCTTTGAAGATTTGTGTACGCAAATCCCCGGTCTCTCTGTTCGTGCACCCGCTTTAAAAATGTCCCATTTAATTCATGTTTCCTCTCCCCAGTCGAGGGTTCCATTCCACCACTCTCATAACAACATAAAAAATAGGAGCAGGATTCGGCCATTCGGCCCCTCGAGCCTGCTCCGCCATTCAATAAGATCATGGCTGATCATCGACCTCAACTCCACTTTCCCGCACTGTCCCCATATCCCTTGATTCCCTGAATATTCAAAAATCTATCGATCTCAGCCTTGAATATACTCAACGACTGAGCCTCCACAGCCCTCTGGGGTAGAGAATTCCAAAGATTCACCACCCTCTGAGTGAAGAAATTCCTCCTCATCTCAGTCCTAAATGGCCGACCCCTTATCCTGAGACTGTGACCCCTGGTTCTAGACTCTCCAGCCAGGGGGAAACAGCCTCTCAGCATCTATCCTGTCAATCCCTGTAAGAATTTTGTGTGTTTCAATGAGATCACCTCTCACTCTTCTAAACTCCAGAGAATATAGGCCTAGTCTACTCAATCTCTCCTCATAGGACAATCCCCCCATCCCAGGAACCAGTCTGGTGAACCTTCGATGCACTCCCTCTATGGCAAGTATATCCTTCCTTGGGTAAGGAGACCAAAACTGTCCACAATACTCTGTTCTAGAGAAAAGAGCCCCAGCCTTGCCTGATTGTTATAACCATTGGTGCGAAATGTTCCTTTTCTCCCAGTTGACCCTGTACAAACCCCCCAACCCAGGGACCAGCCTGGTGAACCTCAACAACCTTACATTAAGGACCAGTAAAACCCGCACAATAAGTGACAAGGGTTGAGCTGATATATTCATCTGTATTGAGTGAATATAATGAATACACTCCCCTTCAGCCCCCGTATCCTTGATGGATGAAAGGTTCGGTGGAGTTAATTAATGTCTTCCTTCAGTGTTAAGGGAGTTTAATCAGGAAATCCTCTCTCTGTTATTAGCGCGCTGATGTACTGCCGCCTCATAGCTCTCGCTTCCGACATGAGACTGAAGGACAGTGGCAATTAAGAAAGGAACGTGCATTTCTCCAGCGCCTTTCACCACCTCAGGACGTCCCAAAGCGCTTCATAGCCAACGAAGTACTTCTTATTGAAGTGTGGTCGCTGTTGTAATGTAGGAAACGCAGCAGCTAATTTGTGCACAGCAAGCTCCCACAAACAGCAATGTGACAATGACCCAGATCATCTGTTTTTTTGATGTGGATTGAGAGATAAATATCGGCCCCAGGACACCAGGGGGCGAACTCCCCCTGCTCTTCTTCAAATAGTGGTCATGGGATCTTTTACGTCTACCTGCGAGGGCAGATGGGGCGTTGCTTTAACGTCTTATCCGAATGATGGCACCTCCGACAGTGCTCCCTCAGAACTGCTCCTCCGACAGTGCTCCCTCAGAACTGCACCTCCGACAGTGCTCCCTCAGTACTGCCCCTCCGACAGTGCTCCCTCAGAACTGCCCCTCCGACAGTTCAGAGCTCCCTCAGTACTGCCCCTCCAACAGTACTCCCTCAGAACTGACCCTCCAACAGTGCAGCGCTCCCTCAGTACTGACCCTCCGACAGTGCGGCGCTCCCTCAGTATTGCCCCTCCGTCAGTGCGGTGCTCCCTCAGTACTGCCCCTCCGACAGTGCAGCGCTCCCTCAGTACTGCCCGTCCGACAGTGCGGCGCTCCCTCAGCAATGCCCCTCCGACAGTGCGGGGCTCCCTCAGTACTGCCCCTCCGACAGTGCGGCACTCCCTCAGTACCGCCCCTCCGACAGTGCGGCACTCCCTCACTACTGCCCCTCCGACAGTGCGGCGCTCCCTCAGTACTGCCCCTCCGACAGTGCGGCACTCCCTCAGTACTACCCCTCCGATAGTGCGGCACTCCCTCAGTACTGCCGCTCCGACAGTGCGGCACTCCCTCAGTACTGCCCCTCCGACAGTGCATCGCTCCCTCAGTACTGCCCCTCCGACAGTGCGGCGATCTCTCAGTACTGCCCCGCCGACAGTGCGGCGCTCCCTCAGTACCGCCCCTCCGACAATGCGGCGCTTCCTCAGTACCGCCCCTCCGACAGTGCGGCGCTCCCTCAGTGCTGCCCCTCCGACAGTGCGGCGCTCCCTCAGTACTGCCCCCTCGACAGTGCGGCGCTCCCTCAGTACTGGCACTCCGACAGTGCGGCGCTCCCTCAGTACTGCCCCCTCGACAGTGCGGCGCTCCCTCAGTACTGCCCCGCCGACAGTGCGGCGCTCCCTCAGTACCGCCCCTCCGACAATGCGGCGCTTCCTCAGTACCGCCCCTCCGACAGTGCGGCGCTCCCTCAGTGCTGCCCCTCCGACAGTGCGGCGCTCCCTCAGTACTGCCCCCTCGACAGTGCGGCGCTCCCTCAGTACTGGCACTCCGACAGTGCGGCGCTCCCTCAGTACTGCCCCTCCGACAGTGCTGCGCTCCCTCAGTACTGCCCCTCCGACAGTGCGGCGCTCCCTCAGTACCGCCCCTCCGACAGTGCGGCGCTCCCTCAGTACCGCCCCTCCGACAGTGCGGCGCTCCCTCAGTACCGGCCCTCGGACAGTGCGGCGCTCCCTCAGTACTGCCCCTCCGACAGTGCGGCGCTCCCTCAGTACTGCCCCTCCGACAGTGCGGCACTCCCTCAGTACTGCCCCTCCGACAGTGCATCGCTCCCTCAGTACTGCCCCTCCGACAGTGCGGCGATCTCTCAGTACTGCCCCTCCGACAGTGCGGCGCTCCCTCAGTACCGCCCCTCCGACAGTGCGGCGCTTCCTCAGTACCGCCCCTCCGACAGTGCGGCGCTCCCTCAGTACTGCCCCTCCGACAGTGTGGCGCTCCCTCAGTACTGCCCCCTCGACAGTGCGGCGCACCCTCAGTACTGGCACTCCGACAGTGCGGCGCTCCCTCAGTACTGCCCCTCCGACAGTGCGGCGCTCCCTCAGTACCGCCCCTCCGACAGTGCGGCGCTCCCTCAGTACCGCCCCTCCGACAGTGCGGCGCTCCCTCAGTACCGCCCCTCCGACAGTGCGGCGCTCCCTCAGTACCGCCCCTCCGACAGTGCGGCGCTCCCTCAGTACTGCCCCTCCCACAGTGCGGCGCTCCCTCAGTACTGCCTGTCCGACAGTGCGGCGCTCCCTCAGTACTGCCCCTCCGACAGTGCGGCGCTCCCTCAGTACCGCCCCTCCGACAGTGCGGCGCTCCCTCAGTACTGCCCCTCCGACAGTGCGGCACTCCCTCAGTACTGCCCCTCCGACAGTGCGGCGCTCCCTCAGTACTGCCCCTCCGACAGTGCGGCACTCCCTCAGTACTGCCCCTCCCACAGTGCGGCGCTCCCTCAGTACTGCCCGTCCGACAGTGCGGCGCTCCCTCAGTACTGCCCCTCCGACAGTGCGACGCTCCCTCAGTACTGCCCCTCTGACAGTGCGGCGCTCCCTCAGTTCTGCCCCTCCGACAGTGCGGGGCTCCCTCAGTACTGCCCCTCCGACAGTGCGGCGCTCCCTCAGTACTGCCCCTCCGACAGTGCGGCGCTCCCTCAGTACTGCCCCTCCGACAGTGCGGCGCTCCCTCAGTACTGCCCCTCCGACAGTGCGGCGCTCCCTCAGTACCGCCCCTCCGACAGTGCGGCTCTCCCTCAGTACTGCCCCTCCGACAGTGCGGCTCTCCCTCAGTACTGCCCCTCCGACATTGCGGCGCTCCCTCAGTACTGCCCCTCCGACAGTGCGGCGCTCCCTCAGTACTGCCCCTCCCACAGTGCGGCACTCCCTCAGTACTGCCCCTCCGACAGTGCGGCACTCCCTCAGTACTGCCCCTCCCACAGTGCGGCACTCCCTCAGTACTGCCCCTCCCACAGTGCGGCGCTCCCTCAGTACTGCCCCTCCGACAGTGCGGCGCTCCCTCAGTACTGCCCCTCTGACAGTGCGGCGCTCCCTCAGTACTGCCCCTCCGACAGTTCGGCGCTCCCTCAGTACCGCCCCTCCGACACTCCCTCAGTACTGCCCCTCCGACAGTGCGGCGCTCCCTCAGTACTGCCCCTCCGACAGTGCGGCACTCCCTCAGTACTGGCACTGGGAGTGCCGAACTGGATTTTGTGCTCGAGTCTCTGGAATGGGGCTCGAACCCACGACCTTCTTACGTAAAGGCACTGACCTACACTGGCTCCGGTCCGGCAACGCCTCGATTTCAAAATTCTCTTCTTTGTGTTCAAATCCCTCTGCGGCCTCCTCGCCCCCACCTCCCTATCTCTGTAACCTCCTCCAGCCCTACAACCTCCGAGATCTCTGCGCTCCTCCAATTCTGGCCTCTTGCGCATCCCCCGCTTTCCATCGCTCCACCATTGGCGGCCGTGCCTTCAGCCGCCTGGGCCCCAAGCTCTGGAATTCCCTCCCTAAACCTCTCCGCCTCTCTCTCCTCCTTTAAGACGCTCCTTAAAACCGACCTCTTTGACCCAGCTTTTGGTCGCCTGTCCTAATATCTGCTTATGTGGCTCAGGTCAAATTTTGTTTGATAATCGCTCCTGTGAAGCTCCGCGGGATGTTTTACTACGTTAAAGGCGCTATATAAATGGAAGGTGTTGTTCTTGTAAAGTGAGGCAGTCAATTTAGATTCAATGGCCACCTAACTGCTGAAATACGACTGATCTGGACGAGGTGGGGAGATGAGGAGAATTGTTTTTACGCAGCGAGTTGTTGTGATCTGGAACGCGCTGCCTGAAAGGGCGGTGGAAGCAGATTCAATAGTAACTTTCAAAAGGGGAATTGGAGAAATACTTGAAGGGGAGAAATTCACAGGGTAGTGGGGAAAGAGCAGGGGGGGAGTGGGCCTAATTGGAGAGCTCGTTCAAAGAGTGGCCTCCTGCTGTGCGATATCATTCTATGATTCAATGGTCAGTGAAGCTGCAAAAGGCGCTATATAAATGCAGGTCTATTCTTTTTTCCTTTTCAACCGTTCCCATCTAGTATTTGTTTAAGGCTGAAATGTTCTACTGATTGTTGAATCAGTAGGACCCTAAGAGACGCGGCGTTGAGCGGTCAATGGTACCATCTCCTGGTTGCTATTGGCACAGGCATGAGTTGGCACAGGAGTGAAGCCAGTTTATGTTCTCACTGTGGTTCAGGCCAGATAAAGAAATCTTGTTCTCTTTGAGATAGCGTCTGGAATGAGTGCGCCTTTTTGTAGCTGATTTTTAATCAGTGACTGACCCGCCCATCACCTCCCGGCTCACCCGACGACAATTAGGATAGCCTCCGGTCGCTCGACAACACGGCCTTGCAAAGATTTACATCGAGTGTGCAACACAGAAACAGGTCATTGGGCCCAACCGGTCCGTGCCGGTGTTTCTGCTCCACACCAGCCTCCTCCCACCCCTCTTCATCTCACCCCATCAACATATCCTTCTATTCCTTTCTCCCTCGTGTCTTTATCCAGCTTTCCCTTAAATGCATCTATACTATTCGCCTCAACCACTCCCTGTGGTAGCGAGTTCCACATTCTCACCACTCTCTGGGGAAAGAAGTTTCTCCTGAATTTCCTATTGTATTTATTAGTGACTATCTTATATTGATGGCCGCTAGTTCTGGTCTCCCCCACAAGTGGAAACATCTTCTCTACGTCTACCCTATCGAACCACTTCATAATTTTAAAGACCTCTATCAGGTCACCCCTCAGTCTTCTCTTTCCTAGAGAAAAGAGCCCCAGCCTGTTCAATCTTTCCTAATAGGTATAATCTCTCAGTTCTGGTATCATCCGTGTCAATCTTTTTTGCACCTTCTCCTGTGCCTCTATATCTTTTTTGTAATATGGAGACCAGAACTGTGCACATTGCTCCAAGTGTGGTCTAACCAAGGTATAGGGAGATCAGAACTGTGCACAGTGCTCCAAATGTGGTCTAACCAAGGAATATGGAGACCAGAATTGTGCACAGTGCTCCAAGTGTGGTCTAACCAAGGTATAGGGAGACCAGAACTCTGCACATGGCTCCAAGTGTGGTCTAACCAAGGTATAGGGAGACCAGAACTGTGCAGAGTGCTCCAAGTGTGGTCTAACCAAGGTATACGGAGATCAGAACTGTGCACAGTGCTCCAAGTGCGGTCTAACCAAGATATATGGAGACCAGAACTGTGCACAGTGCTCCAAGTGTGGTCTAACCAAGGTATATGGAGACCAGAACTGTGCACAGTGCTCCAAGTGTGGTCTAACCAAGGTGTACGGAGACGAGAACTGTGCACAGTGCTCCAAGTGTGGTCTAACCAAGGTATATGGAGAGCAGAACTGTGCACAGTGCTCCAAGTGTGGTCTAACCAAGGTAAATGGAGAGCAGAACTGTACACAGTGCTCCAAGTGTGGTCTAACCAAGGTATATGGAGAGCAGAACTGTGCAAAGTGCTCCAAGTGTGGTCTAACCAAGGTATATGGAGACCAGAACTGTGCACAGTGCTCCAAGTGTGGTCTAACCAAGGTATATGGAGAGCAGAACTGTGCACAGTGCTCCAAGTGTGGTCTAACCAAGGTATATGGAGAGCAGAACTGTGCACAGTGCTCCAAGTGTGGTCTAACCAAGGTATACGGAGACCAGAACTGTACACAGTGCCGCTATATAAATGCAGGTCTATTCTTTTTTCCTTTTCAACCGTTCCCATCTAGTATTTGTGTTGGGATGAAATGTTCGATTGATTGTTGAATCAGTAGGACCCTAAGAGACGGGCGTTGAGCGGTCAATGGTACCATCTCCTGGTTGCTATTGGCACAGGCATGAGTTGGCACAGGAGTGAAGCCAGTTTATGTTCTCACTGTGGTTCAGGCCAGATAAAGAAATCTTGTTCTCTTTGAGATAGCGTCTGGAAGAAGTGCTCCTTTTTGTAGCTGATTTTTAATCAATGACTGACCCGCCCATCACCTCCCGGCTCACCCGACGACAATTAGGATAGCCTCCGGTCGCTCGACAACACGGCCCTGCAAAGATTTACATCGAGTGTGCAACACAGAAACAGGTCATTGGGTCCAACTGGTCCGTGCCGGTGTTTGTGCTCCACACCAGCCTCCTCCCACCCCTCTTCATCTCACCCCATCACCATATCCTTCTATTCCTTTCTCACTCGTGTGTTTATCCAGCTTCCCCTTAAATGTATCTCTGCTCTTCGCCTCAACCACTCCCTGTGGTAGCGAGTTCCCCATTCTCACCACTCTCTGGGGAAAGAAGTTTCTCCTGAATTTCCTATTGGATTTATTAGTGACTATCTTATATTGATGGCCGCTAGTTCTGGTCTCCCCCACAAGTGGAAACATCTTCTCTACGTCTACCCTATCGAACCACTTCATAATTTTAAAGACCTCTATCAGGTCACCCCTCAGCCTTCTCTTTCCTAGAGACAAGAGCCCCAGCCTGTTCAATCTTTCCTGATAGGTATAACCTCTCAGTTCTGGTATCATCCGTGTCAATCTTTTTTGCACCTTCTCCTGTGCCTCTATATCTTTTTTGTAATATGGAGACCAGAACTGTGTACAGTGCTCCAAATGTGGTCTAACCAAGGAATATGGAGACCAGAACTGTGCACAGTGCTCCAAGTGTGGTCTAACAAAGGAATATGGAGACCAGAATAGTGCACAGTGCTCCAAGTGTGGTCTAACCAAGGAATATGGAGACCAGAACAGTGCACAGTGCTCCAAGTGTGGTCTAACCAAGGTATATGGAGACCAGAACTGTGCACAGTGCTCCAAGTGTGGTCTAACCAAGGTATATGGAGACCAGAATTGTGCACAGTGCTCCAAGTGTGGTCTAGCCAAGGTATACGGAGACCAGAGCTGTGCACAGTGCTCCAAGTGTGGTCTAACCAAGGTATACGGAGACCAGAACTGTGCACAGTGCTCCAAGTGCGGTCTAACCAACATATATAGAGACCAGAACTGTGCACAATGCTCCAAGTGTGGTCTAACCACGGTATATGGAGACCAGAACTATGCACAGTGCTCCAAGTGTGGTCTAACCAAGGTATATGGAGACCAGAACTGTACACACTGCTCCAAGTGTGATCTAACCAAGGTATATGGAGACCGGAACTGTGCACAGTGCTCCAAGTGCGATCTAACCAAGGTATATGGAGACCAGAACAGTACACAGTGCTCCAAGTGTGGTCTAACCAAGGTATATAGAGACCAGAACTGTGCACAGTGCTCCAAGTGCGATCTAACCAAGGTATATGGAGACCAGAACAGTACACAGTGCTCCAAGTGTGGTCTAACCAAGGTATACGGAGACCGGAACTGTGCACAGTGCTCCAAGTGTGGTCTAACCAAGGTATATAGAGACCAGAACTGTGCACAGTGCTCCAAGTGTGGTCTAACCAAGGTATATGGAGACCGGAACTTTGCACAGTGCTCCAAGTGTGGTCTAACCATGGTATATGGAGACCAGAACTGTGCACAGTGCTCCAAGTGTGGTCTAACCAAGGTATATGGAGACCAGAACTGTGCACAGTGCTCCATGTGTGGTCTAACCTAGGTATATGGAGACCAGAACTGTGCACAGTGCTCCAAGTGTGGTCTAACCAAGGTATACGGAGACCAGAACTGTGCACAGTGCTCCAAGTGTGGTCTAACCAAGGTATATGGAGACCAGAACTGTGCACAGTGCTCCAAGTGTGGTCTAACCAAGGTATATAGAGACCAGAACTGTGCACAGTGCTCCAAGTGTGGTCTAACCAAGGTATATGGAGACCAGAACTGTACACAGTGCTCCAAGTGTGGTCTAACCAAGGTATATGGAGACCAGAACTGTGCACAGTGCTCCATGTGTGGTCTAACCAAGGTATATGGAGACCAGAACTGTGCACAGTGCTCCAAGTGTGGTCTAACCAAGGTTTGATACAATTTTAACATAACGTCTCTGTTTTTCAATTCTATCCCTCTAGGACTAAACCCCAGTACTTGGTTTGCGTTTTTTCTGATCTTGTAAACCAGCATCGCTACTTTAAATGCCGTGATGCTGAATGTATTGCCAAGCGGCATTTTTGCAGTTGACTTTTTAATTTTTTAATATTTTTAAATAACTTTTTTATTTTTTACAGTGCGGCGCTCCCTCAGTACTGCCCCTCCTCCGACAGTGCGGCGCTCCCTCAGTACTGCCCCTCCGACAGCGCGGCGCTCCCTCAGTACTGCCCCTCCGACAGTGCGGCGCTCCCTCAGTACTGACCCCTCTGACAGTGCAGCGCTCCCTCAGTACTGCCCCTCCGACAGTGCAGAGCTCCCTCAGTACTGACCCTCAGATAGTGTGGCGCTCCCTCAGTACCGCCTCTCCGACAGTACTGTGATCTGCTAACTCTCCATGTACCAGCGCTGGAAACTGGTGACCCTCTAGGCTGCATTGCTTACCTACGTGTTGCCATTAGCAACTGAACCATTGCAAGATATTAGCGAAATCATTTGTTCACCCTCTCCGTACAAGAAATACAAGATTGAGATATTTGAAACAAGGTCACAGTCTACAAGCAATCAGACTTACATCCAATTTTTGGCAAGCAAACAACTCAAAGAAATTTTCCTTCACTTTCTGTACATAGCCTCAAGGAGAATTGTTTTTCGATCAACTTTCGAACGTGTTTTAACAAAAATTCATTTGCGATCCCTTTCCCTTGCTCTACAGGAGGGCGAGCAGTGTACAGGAAATGGGATTAACCCCTCCGGCTACCTCTCTCATAGTGGTACAGCCTTTCGGAAGGATGTCAAGGCCTTGGAGAGGGTGCGGAGGAGTTTTACCGGAATGGGATGAGGGACTTCAGTTGCGAGGAGAGACTGGAGAAGCTGGGGTTGATCTCCTTGGAGCAGAGAAGGTTAAGGGGAGATTGACCAGAATGGTACCAGGGATGAGGGACTTCAGTGATGTGGAGAGACTGGAGAAGCTGGGGTTGTTCTCCTTAGAGCAGAGAAGGTTAAGGGGAGATTGACCAGAATGGTCCCAGGGATGGGGGACTTCAGTGAAGTGGAGACACTGGAGAAGCTGGGGTTGTTCTCCTTAGAGCAGAGAAGGTTAAGGGGAGATTTAATAGAGATGATCAAAATCATGAGGGGTTTTGATAGAGTATAAGATTCTGAGGGGCTTGACAGGGTAGATTTTGGGAGGATGTTTCCCCTCATGGGGGAATCTAGAACTCGGGGGCATAGTTTCAGAATAAGGGGTCGCCCATTTAAAACTGAGATGAGGAGGAATTTCTTCTCTCAGAGGGTGGTGAATCTTTGGAATTCTCTTCCCCAGAGAGCTGTGGAGGCGGAGTCACTGAATATATTCAAGGCGGAGATTGACAGATTTTTGAACGATAAGGGAGTCAAGGGTTATGGGGAGAGAGCGGGAAAGTGGTGTTGAGGCCAAGACCAGATGAGCCATGATCTTATTGAATGGCGGAGCAGGCTCGAGGGGCCAAATGACCGACTCCTGCTCCTATTTCTTATGTACTTATGTTCTTAAATAAGGAGAAACTGTTTCCATTGGCAGGAGGGTCGGTAACCAGAGGACACAGATTGAAGATAATCAGCAAAAGAACCAGAGGGGAGATGAGGAGAATTGTTTTTACGCAGCGAGTTGTTGTGATCTGGAACGCGCTGCCTGAAAGGGCGGTGGAAGCAGATTCAATAGGAACTTTCAAAAGGGGAATTGGAGAAATACTTGAAGGGGAAAAATTCACAGGGCTGTGGGGAAAGAGCGAGGGGGGAGAGTTGGGCTAATTGGAGAGCTCGTTCAAAGAGCCGGCACAGGCACGATGGGCCGAATGGCCTCCTCCTGTGCTCTATCATGCTATGACGCTAGGTTGATGAGGCCCCCATATCAGGGATTGTGCTCAGAATCTGGGCCTGGGCTCCAGCGCAGGACTGAGGCAATGCTGTGTTGGCACGGGTGCCGTCTTTGGGTCAGAGGTCAAACTGAGGCCTGGGGGTGGGGGGTGGTGGGCGATTTTGCCAATGGGGGCGCGTTAGGGGCAGGACTGCTGCTTGTCGGGTTTCAGTCCCGCCTCCATCGATTTGTGGCCAACCCACGCTATTTTCCCTTGATTGATCTTGTTAAGCCCGCCCAGCGGGCATAGCAGGCCAATTAAGGGGAAGCCGGTTACAGAGAACGTCAGCCTATGACGTTTCATCTGTCAAAAATTTTTGACAGATGAATTGTCATCGTTTGACAGCTCTGTGAAGCTGTCAAACACTGACATTCTCTGTAGTTTGATGAGTCCTTGTATTCAAGACTCATCAAACCTCTTTTGTGAGCAGAAATTAGATGGTTGTTGCATTGGAGAATGTAGCAGCCATTCTGTCATCTCTGCCGGTGAGATGCGAGACTCTCCACATCCCCAACTCTTGAAGCCTGCAGGAAGAAACAAAGGTAAGTAAATTTTTCTAACACTTACCACTTACCTCACATACTCACCTCTCCACACTTGCACCCATCACTTACCTCCACAGCGCACTCTTGCACCCCTCCGACCCCCGCAGACCCACTGCTCCCCTCCGTGACCCTGGCGGGGTTTGGAGCCTTGGGGAAACCCCCACTTGTGTGGGCAAAATGGGGATAATCCTCTGATCTGCCTGTTAACAACCTGTCAACAGGCAGTTAAGTGGCTGTAATCCCCTTCCTGCCTCCAAGGAGACGGGACCCGGCGCGGGACGGTTACCCACCTCCTGGGGAGATGGCACAGAGGCGGGTTGGGGGCGGGATGGGCACCCGCCCCCAGATTCTGCCATTTTCCCGGCAGTCCCGCCTCCATACCCGCCTCCCCCAGGGCTGGCGAGATCGCGCCCCTTGTCTGCCCTCTCAGACCGGTGTTCAAGATCCCCAGACACTACAAAGCACAGGGCAGTTGATGGAAGGACACAACTTTGGCCAAGTTTTTGGTCACCTGTCCTAATATCTCCTCATGTGGCTGAGTGTCAACGCAGTCTGTCTGACTGACGCTCCTGTGAAGCACCATGGGACGCTTCACTACGTTAGCGGTTGCTGTTGTATGGTTCTTGCACATTGTGAACTGATCTATGGAGGGGCCCATCAGAGGAGTCATAGAATCAGAGAATGGTCACAGCACAGTGGGAGGCCATTTGGCCCATCCAGCCCGTGCCGGCTCTCTGCAAGAGCACTTCAGCTAGTCCCACTTCCCCCGCCCTTTCCCCGTAACCCTGCAAATTATTTTCCTTCAGGTACTTATCCAACTCCCTTTTGAAAGCCACGATTGAATCTGCCTCCACCACCCTCTCAGGCAGCGCATTCCAGATCCTCACCACTCGCTGCGTAAACAAGTTTTTCCTCATGTTGCCTTTAGTTCTTCTGCCAATCACCTTAAATCTGTGTCCTCTGGTTCTCGACCCTTCCACCAATGGGAACAGTTTCTCTCTATCTACTCTGTCCAGACCCCTCATGATTTTGAACACCTCGATCAAATCTCCTCTCAACCTTCTCTGCTCCAAGGAGAACAACCCCAGCTTCTCCAGTCTATCCACGTAACTGAAGTCCCTCATCCCTGGTACCATTCTGGTCCATCTCCTCTCTACCTTCTCTGCTCCAAGGAGAACAACCTCAGCTTCTCCAGTCTCTCCACATCACTGAAGTCCCTCATCTCTGGTACCATTCTGGTCAATCTCCCCTTAACCTTCTCTGCTCTAAGGAGAACAACCCCAGCTTCTCCAGTCTATCCATGTAACTGAAGTCCCTCATCCCTGGAGCCATTCTAGTCAATCTTTTCTGCACCCTCTCTGAGGCCTTCACATCCTTCCTAAAGTGCGGTGCCCAGAATTGGACACAATACTCCAGTTGAGGCCGAATCAGTGTTTTATAAAGTTTCATCATAACTTCCTTGCTGTTGTACTCTATGCCTCTATTTATGAAGCCCAGGATCCCGTATGCTTTTTTAACCGCTTTCTCAACCTTCAATGATTTGTGCACATATACCCCACAGGCCTCTCTCTTCCTGCACCCTCTTTAGGATTGTAAAATTGTAAACATAAAGATAAACCACAGTTATCTTTCTTGTGTCAGGCTGGAGCCCGAAACATAAGTGATAACAGTGACTACAATTCAAAAAGCCCTTCATTGGCTGTGAGGCGCTTTGGGTGTTCTGGGGTGGTGAGAGGCGCTGGAGAAACGCAAGCTCTTTGTTTCTTATCGTGTCTCTGAGTATTTTTTATTCACATCATGTTGGCCTTTTTGTGGTAAGATTGAATGGGACCGAGTGCAATGTATCCAAGTTTGCTGATGATTCAAAGCTAGGTGGGACAGTAAGCAGTGAGGAGAACACAGAGAGTCTGCAAAGGGATATCGATAGACAAAGTGAGTGGGCAGTAAGGTGGCAGATGGGGTATAATGTAGGGAAATGTGAGGTTATTCACTTTGGTAGGAAGAATAGAAAAACACAATATTTTTTAAACGGTGAGAAACTTTCAAATGTTGGTGTTCAGAGAGATTTGGGTGTCCTCGTGCAAGAAACACAGAAAGCTAGCGTGCAGGTACAGCATGCAATAATGATGGCAAATAGCATGTTGGCCTTTATTGCGAGGGGGTTGTAGTATAAGAGTTAGGAAGTCTTGCTACAACTGTACAGGGCCTTGGTGAGACCACACCTGGAGTACTGTGCACAGTTCTGGTCTCCTTATCTAAGGAAGGATATACTTGCCTTGGAGGCGGTGCAACAAAGGTTCACTCGATTGATTCCTGGGATGAGAGGGCTGTCCTACGATGAGAGATTGTGTAGAATGGGCCTATACTCTCTGGAGTTTAGAAGAATGAGAGGTGATCTCATTGAAACATATAAGATTCTGAGGGGAATTGACAGGGTAGATGCTGAGAGGCTGTTTCCCCCTGGCTGGAGTGTCTAGAATTGTCTCAGTTGTATCTTGCTATGTCTTTGATGTGGTACCTTCCTGGCTGACCTGATTAACTTTATCACACCTCGGCAGATAGTCAGGATGATTTAATTTAGTTGTCTGCAATTGTAAGGTACACATGCATTGTTCTCTATCTATATATGCTTTGGCGATTCTGTATCTTTTTACTTCACCCGACGAAGGAGTAGTAAGCTCCGAAAGCTTGTGATTTCAAATAAAACTGTTGGACTATAACCTGGTGTTGTGCGACCTCTCAATTTTGTCCACCCCAGTCCAACACCGGCATCTCCGCATCATGGAGTGTATAGAACCAGGGGTCACAGTCTCAGGATAAGGGCTCGGCCATTTAAGACTGAGATGAGGAGGAGTTTCTTCACTCAGAGGGCGGTGAATCTTTGGAATTCTCTACCCCAGAGGGCTGTGGAGGCTCAGTCGTTGAGTATATTCAAGACAGAGATCGATAGATTGTTGGACTTAGGGGAATCAAGGATATGGAGATCAGGCGGGAAAGTGGAGATGAGGTCGAAGATCAGCCGTGATCCGATTGAATGGCGGAGCAGGCTTGAGGGGCCGAATGGCCGACTCCTGCTCCTATTTCTTATGTTCTAATGGGGAGGCAGCTGGAACGAGTACGGAGAAGGATTTAAGCCCTGAGAGAGTCAGCCAACATTCCCAGGTGAGGGGGGGGGGAAAGCTCCGCTGCTGGGAAGCGTCAGGATTTCGAGCCCGAACGGGATCGGACTCCGCCGCGATGCCCCACGCGGTCGAGTAGCCCAACACCTGAAGGATGGCCGCTTGGGCGAGGCACCGGGCGGGGGGCGTTGGGGTGGGGTGGGGGAGCAATCGATGCATTTAAGTGGAAAGCTAGACAGGTACACGAGGGAGAAAGGGACAGAAGGGTCTGTTTCTGTGCTGCACACTCGAAGTAACTCGGTGTAAATCACACAATCGGCAAGCAATAGTCCCACATAAGAGGTTAGTGTGCAAAATTAAAGCACATGGGATTGGGGGTAATATACTGGCATGGATTGAAAATTGGTTAACAGACAGGAAACAGAGAGTAGGAATAAACGGGTCTTTTTCGGGGTGGCAGGCGGTGACTAGTGGGGTACCGCAGGGATCAGTGCTGGGGCCCCAGCTATTCACAATATACATCAATGATTTGGATGAGGGAACCAAATGTAATATTTCCAAGTTTGCTGACGACACGAAACTAGGTGGGATTGTGAGTTGTGAGGAGGATGCAAGGAGGCTTCAAGGCGATTTAGACAAGTTGAGTGCGTGGGCAAATACATGGCAGATGCAGTATAACGTGGATAAATGTGAAGTTATCCACTTCGGTAGGAAAAACAGAAAGGTGGAGTATTATTTAAATGGTGATAGATTGGGAAATGTTGATGTACAAAGGGACCTGGGTGTCCTTGTACACCAGTCACTGAAAGCAAACATGCAGGTGCAGCAAGCAGTTAGGATGGCAAATGGTATGTTGGCCTTCATTGCAAGAGGATTTGAGTACAGGAGCAAGGATGTCTTACTACAGTTATACAGGGCCTTGGTGAGACCACACCTGGAGTACTGTGTGCAGTTTTGGTCTCCTTACCTAAGAAAGGATATACTTGCCATAGAGGGAGTGCAGCGAAGGTTCACCAGACTGATTCCTGGGATGGCAGGACTGTCGTATGAGGAGAGATTGGGTCGACTAGGCTTGTATTCACTAGAGTTTAGAAGAATGAGAGGGGATCTCATTGAAACGTATAAAATTCTGACAGGGCTAGACAGACTGGATGCAGGGAGGATGTTTCCCCTGGCTGGGGGGTCTAGAACAAGGGGTCACAGTCTCAGGATACGGGGTAGGACATTTAGGACTGAGATGAGGAGAAATTTCTTCACTCAGAGGGTGGTGAACCTGTGGAATTCTCTACCACAGAAGACTGTGGAGGCCAAGTCACTGAATATATTTAAGAAGGCGATAGATAGATTTCTAGATACAAAAGGCATCAAGGGGTATGGGGAACATAAGAACATAAAAAATAGGAGCAGGAGTCGGCCATTCGGCCCCTCGACCCTGCTCCGCCATTCAATGAGATCATGGCTGATCTTCTGCCTCAACTCCATTCACCGGCCCTATCGCCATATCCCTTGATGCCCTTACTAGTCAGAAATCTATCGACTTCTGTTTTGCATATACCCAATGACTGAGCCTCCACAACCCTCTGGGGTAGAGAATTCCAAAGATTCACCACCCTCTGAGTGAAGAAATTTCTTCTCATCTCAGTCCTGAATGGCCGACCCCTTATCCTGAGACTGTGACCCCTGGTTCTAGACTCCCCAGCCAAGGGAAACATTCTCTCAGCATCCATCCTATCAAGCCCTGTAATAATTTTGTATGCTTCAATGAGATCCCCTCTCATTCTTCTGAATTCAAGAGAATACAGGCCTGGTTTACTCAATCTCTCCTCGTACGACAGTCCCGCCATCCCAGGAATCAATCTGGTGAACCTTCGTTGCACTCCCTCTATGGCAAGTATATCCTTCCTTGGGTAAGGTGACCAAAATTGTACACAGTACTCCAGGTGTGGTCTCACCAAGGCCCGATATAATTGGAGTAAGACTTCTTTACTCCTGTACTCAAATCCTCTTGTAGTGAAGGCCAGCATACCATTTGCCTTCCTAATGGCTTGCTGCACCTGCACATTCACTTTCAGTGACTCATGTACAAGGACACCCAGGGAGAGAGCGGGAATATGGTATTGAGATAGAGGATCAGCCATGATCCTATTGAATGGCGGAGCAGGCTCGAGGGGCCCAATGGCCGACTCCTGCTCCTAATTCTTATATTCTTGTGTTCTAACACCGGCACGGACCAGTTGGGCCGAATGGCCTGTTTCTGTGCTGCACACTCGATGTAACTCGATGCAAGTCACACAAGCAGCAAGCAATAGATTTGTCGTGGATCCCGGGAAACGATTTTGCAACCTTAATCTGCCCTCAACCATCCCATTGCAGGAACAACAAACTACTGCCTTCTTTCTCAATCTCTTCCTGACGGCTTGTGTGTGTGTGACTCTCGGTTGGATTAGATGCAGGATAATGAATAGCTTCCTCGCTGCGGGTTACAAGGTAATGCTTAAGTCAAATTCTTCAGCCGGTGGAGCCGAACAGCGAGGCGCTTAAGTGGTTTATAAATCTCCGTCAAAAGCCCCAGATCGAAAGAAAATTGCCTTTAATTTCTGACGTGTCAGAATGTTTAAATGAGTCAGGCCAAGAACTGAGGAGGAATTGTTTTTTTTAAATTTGTTTATGGGATGTGGGCGTCGCTGGCAAGGCCAGCATTTATTGCCCATCCCTAATTACCCTTGAGAAGGTGGTGGTGAGCCGCCTTCTTGAACCGCTGCAGTCCGTGTGGTGAAGGTGCTCCCACAGTGCTGTTAGGGAGGGAGTTCCAGGATTTTGACCCAGCGACGATGAAGGAACGGCCGATATATCTCCAAGTCAGGATGGTGTGAGACTTGGAGGGGAACTTGGAGGTGGTGGTGTTCCCGTGCACCTGCTGCCCTTGTCCTTCTAGGTGGAAGAGGTCGCGGGTTTGGGAGGTGCTGCCGAAGAAGCCTTGGCGAGTTGCTGCAGTGCATCTTGTAGATGGTGCACACTGCAGCCACGGTGCGCCGGTGGTGGAGGGAGTGAATGTTTAAGGTGGTGGATGGGGTGCCGATCAAGCGGGCTGCTTTGCCCTGGATGGTGTCGAGCTTCTTGCGTGTTGTTGGAGCTGCACTCATCCAGGCAAGTGGAGAGTATTCCATCACACTCCTGACTTGTGCCTTGTAGATGGTGGAAAGGCTTTGGGGAGACAAGAGGTGAGACACTGGCCGCAGAATCCCCAGCCTCTGACCTGCTCTTGTTGCCACAGTATTTATGTGGCTGATCCAGTTAAGTTTCTGGTCAATGGTGACCCCCAGGATGTTGATGGTGGGGGATTCGGCGATGGTAATGCTGTTGTATATCAAGGGGCAGTGGTTAGACTCTCGCTTGTTGGAGATAATCATTGCCTGGCACTTCTGAGGCGCGAATGTTACCTGCCACTTATTAGCCCAAGCCTGAACGTCGTCCAGGTCTTGTTGCATGCGGGCATGGACTGCTTCATTATCTGAGGAGTTGCGAATGGCGCTGAACACTGTGCAGTCATCAGCGAACATCCCCATTTCTGACCTTATGTTGGAGGGAAGGTCGTTGATGAAGCAGCTGAAGATGGTTGTGCCTAGGACACTGCCCTGAGGAACTCCTGCAGCGATGTCCTGGGGCTGTGATGATTGACCTCCAACCACCACAACCATCTTCCTTTGTGCTAGGTATGACTCCAGCCAGTGGAGAGTTTTCCCCCTGATTCCCATTGACTTCAGTTTTACTCGGGCTCCTTGATGCCACACTCGGTCAACTGCTGCCTTGATGTCAAGGGCAGTCACTCTCACCTCACAGGGAGTGTGAGATGTGGAACTCTCTACCACATGGAATGGTTGAGGCAGAGAGCATTGCTGCCTTTAAGTGAAGGCTTGACTGAAACTTTCAGTCCCAGCTGGATTACTGAGTTCAATTCTGGGCACCGCACTTTCGGAAGGATGTCAGGGCCTTGGAGAGGGTGCGGAGGTGATTTACCAGCCTGGTCCCAGGGATGGTGGACTTCAGTTATGCAGAGAGACTGGAGAATATAAGAACATAAGAAATAGGAGCAGGAGTCGGCCATTCGGCCCCTCGAGCCTGCTCCGCCATTCAATCAGATCATGGCTGATCTTCTACTTCATCTCCACTTTCCTGCACAATCCCCATATCCCTTGATTCCCTTAATATTCAAAAATCTATCGATCTCAGCCTTGAATATACTCAACGACTGAGCCTCCACAGCCCTCTGGGGCAGAGAATTCCAAAGATTCACCGCCCTCTGAATGAAGAAATTCCTCCTCATCTCAGTCCTAAATGGCCGAGCCCTTATCCTGAGACTGTGACCCCTGGTTCTAGACTGTCCAGCCAGGGGAAACATCCTCCCTGCATCTACCCTGTCAAGCCCTCGAAGAAGATGGGGTTGTTCTCCTTCGAGCAGAGAAGGTGAAGAGGAGATTGAATAGAGTTCCCAACATTCGACACTCACATCATTCCGATGAGTTATTACAGGAAGGATGTGATTGCACTGGAGAGGGTTCAGAGGAGATTTACGAGGATGCTGCCAGGACTGGAGAATTTTAGCTATGAGGAAAGATTGGATAGGCTGGGGTTGTTTTCTTTGGAACAGAGGAGGCTGAGGGGAGATTTAATTGAGGTGTATAAAATGATGAGGGGCTTAGATAGAGTGGATAGGAAGGACCTATTTCCCCGAGCAGAGAGGTCAATAACCAGGGGGCAGTGATTTAAAGTTATTGGTAGAAGGATTAGAGGGGATTTGAGGGGAACTTTTTTCACCCAGAGGGTGGTGGGGGTCTGGAACTCACTGCCTGAAAGGGTGGTAGAGGCAGAAACCCTCATCACATTTAAAAAGTTCTTGGATATGCACTTGAAGTGCCGTAACCTACAGGGCCATGGACCAAGAGCTGGAAAGTGGGATTAGACTGGATAGCTCATTCGGCCGGCACAGACACGATGAGTCGAATGGCCTCCTTCTGTGCTGTAAATTTTATGAATCTATGATGACGAACTCACCGGAAGAAACACAAACCCTGCCTCATGAAAGAAAGATTGGCATTTTTCCAGCGCCTTTCACCACCTCAGGACGTCCCAAAGCGATTCACAGCCAATGAAGTACTGTTGAAATGTAGTCACTGTTGTAATGTAGGAAGCGCGGCAGGCATTTTGTGCACAGCAAGCTCCCACAAACTGCAATGTGATCATCACCAGATCATCTGATTTATTGATGTTGGTTGAGGGATAAATATTGGCCCCAGGACACCGGGGAGAACTCTCCCTGCTCTTTTTTGAAATAGTGGCCACGCGATCTTTTACGTCCACCTGAGAGGGCAGACCGGACCTCGGATTAACGTCTCATCCGAAAGATGGCACCTCTGACAGTGCAGCGCTCCCTCAGTACTGCCCCTCCGACAGTGCGGCGCTCCCTCAGTACTGCCCCTCCGACAGTGCGGCGCTCCCTCAGTACTGAGCCTCTGACAGTGCGGCACTCCCTCAGTACTGACCCTCCGACAGTGCGGCGCTCCCTCAGTACTGACCCTCTGACAGTGCGGCACTCCCTCAGTACTGCCCCTCCGACAGTGCGGCGCTCCCTCAGTACTGCCCCTCCGACAGTGCGGCGCTCCCTCAGTACTGCCCCTCCGACAGTGCGGCACTCCCTCAGTACTGCCCCTCCGACAGTGCGGCGCTCCCTCAGTACTGCCCCTCCGACAGTGCGGCGCTCCCTCAGTACTGCCCCTCCGACAGTGCGCCTCTCCCTCAGCACTGCCCCTCCGACAGTGCGGCGCTCCCTCAGTACTGTCCCTCTGACAGTGCGGCGTTCCCTCAGTACTGCCCCTCCGACAGTGCGGCGCTCCCTCAGTACTGCCCCTCCGACAGTGCGGCGCTCCCTCAGTACTGCCCCTCTGACAGTGCGGCACTCCCTCAGTACTGCACTGGGGAGTGTCGGCCTGGATTATGGGGCTCAATTCTCTGTAGTGGGGACTCGAACCCACGGCCCTTCTGACTCAGACGCGAGAGAGGGCTAGCCACTGAGTCACCGTCAACGACTCTGCCTCAACAGAAATGACAGCAGCGGAGATTGCCTGGTGCGGGCAGCTCTTAGAATAATTTCTACGGCACAATCATTCTTCAAATGCTGGCGGGTCTGTCTAACTTGCCAGACATATTCTTCGCTGATGTTTTATGACAGATTTACTGTAAACACAGTCTGATGTTGTGTCAACTGAGAGGAAATGAGATCAGCCCTTGATCTCCTCATCAAACTACAGAAAGCTTTAACAGACAGTTAATGCAGCGAATATTCATGTCAGAATATGATCCATCAATAAGGCGTGTGTGTGTGTGTGCGTGTGCGGGCTGTGTCTATCGATTGCAAAGTGCAAGAATATCATTATGTTTTTTATTGCTTTCTGTCTAAACAGAGACAATATGGAAAGGCTTTGTTTAAAGTAAGTTCTTGGAAAGGCCTAGTCTCCTTGTCATGTTCTCAAAAAACGCCTTCTCAAAAACTGCTGATAAAGCCTTTGAAACACACACTTTTATCACAGCAGGAGCTGCGGTGACTGCAGACTTCAGATAATGGTTTCAACTTCTCATCCTTGTTTCCAAATCCCTCCGTGACCTCCTCGCTCCCCGCCCCCCAGCTCCCCACTTCTCTGTAACCTCCTCCAGCCCTACAACCCTCCCTATCTCTGTAACCTCCTACAGCCCCCTACAACCCTCCCTATCTCTGTAACCTCATCCAGCCCCTACAACCCTCCCTATCTCTGTAACCTCCTCCAGCCCCCTACAACCCTCCCTATCTCTGTAACCTCCTCCAGCCCCTACAACCCTCCCTATCTCTGTAACCTCCTCCAGCCCCAACAACCCTCCCTATCTCTGTAACCTCCTCCAGCCCCTACAATCCTCCCTATCTCTGTAACCTCCTCCAGCCCCTACAACCCTCCCCATCTCTGTAACCTCCTCCAGCCCCTACAACCCTCCCTATCTCAGTAACCTCCTCCAGCCCCACAACCCTCCCTATCTCTGTAACCTCCTCCAGCCCCTACAACCCTCCCTATCTCTATAACCTCCTCCAGCCCCTACAACCCTCCCTATCTCTGTAACCTCCTCCAGCCCCTACAACCCTCCCTATCTCTGTAACCTCCTCCAGCCCCTACAACCCTCCCTATCTCTGTAACCTCCTCCAGCCCCTACAACACTCCCTATCTCTGTAACCTCCTCCAGCCCTACAACCCTCCCTATCTCTGTAACCTCCTCCAGCCCCTACAACCCTCCCTATCTCTGTAACCTCCTCCAGCCCCTACAACCCTCCCTATCTCTGTAACCTCCTTCAGCCCCTACAACCCTCCCTATCTCTGTAACCTCCTCCAGCCCCTACAACCCTCCCTATCTCTGTAACCTCCTCCAGCCCCCTACAATCCTCCCTATCTCTGTAACCTCCTCCAGCCCACACAACCCTCCCTATCTCTGTAACCTCCTCCAGCCCCCTACAACCCTCCCTATCTCTGTAACCTCCTCCAGCCCCTACAACCCTCCCTATCTCTGTAACCTCCTCCAGCCCCTACAACCCTCCCTATCTCTGTAACCTCCTCCACTCCCACATCCCTCCCTATCTCTGTAACCTCCTCCACCCTACAATCCTCCCTATCTCTGTAACTTCCTCCAGCCCCTACAACCCTCCCTATCTCTGTAACCTCCTCCAGCCCCCTACAACCCTCCCTATCTCTGTAATCTCCTCCAGCCCCTACAACCCTCCCTATCTCTGTAACCTCCTCCAGCCCCTACAACCCTCCCTATCTCTGTAACCTCCTCCAGCCCCCTACAACCCTCCCTATCTCTGCAACCTCCTCCAGCCCCTACAACCCTCCCTATCTCTGTAACCTCCTCCAGCCCCTACAAACCCCC
>JASTWF010002455.1:2500-26562 GCA_030390025.1 Squalus acanthias
GCCGCACTGTCGGAGGGGCGGTGCTGAGGGAGCGCCGCACTGTCGGAGGGGCGGTACTGAGGGAGCGCCGCACTGTCGGAGGGGCGGTGCTGAGGGAGCGCCGCACTGTCGGAGGGTCAGTACTAAGGGAGCGCTGCACTGTCGGAGGGGCGGTACTGAGGGAGCACCGCACTGTCGGAGGGGCGGTGCTGAGGGAGCGCCGCACTGTCAGAGGGGCGGAACTGAGGGAGCGCCGCACTGTCGGAGGGGCAGTACTGAGGGAGCGCCGCACTGTCGAAGGGGCGGTACTGAGGGAGCGCCGCACTGTCGAAGGGGCGGTACTGAGGGAGCGCCGCACTGTCGGAGGGGCAGTACTGAGGGAGTGCCGCACTGTGGGAGGGGCAGTACTGAGGGAGCGCCGCACTGTCGGAGGGGCAGTACTGAGGGAGCGCCGCACTGTCGAAGGGGCGGTACTGAGGGAGCGCCGCACTGTCGGAGGGGCAGTACTGAGGGAGTGCCGCACTGTGGGAGGGGCAGTACTGAGGGAGCGCCGCACTGTCGGAGGGGCAGTACTGAGGGAGCGCCGCACTGTCGAAGGGGCAGTACTGAGGGAGCACCGCACTGTCGAAGGGGCGGTACTGAGGGAGCGCCGCACTGTCGGAGGGGCGGTACTGAGGGAGCGCCGCACTGTCGGAGGGGCGGTACTGAGGGAGCGCCGCACTGTCTTTAAAATTATGAAGGGGGTTCGATAGGGTAGACGTAGAGAAGATGTTTCCACTTGCGGAAGAGACCAGAACTAGGGGCCATTGATATAAGATAGTCACTAATAAATCCAATGGGGAATTCAGGAGAAACTTCTTTACCCAGAGAGTGGTGAGAATGTGGAACTCGCGACCACAGGGAGTGGTTGAGGCGAATAGCACAGATGCATTTAAGGGGGAAGCTGGATAAACACACGAGGGAGAAAGGAATAGAGGGATATGGTGATGGGGTGAGATGGAGTAGGGGTGGGAGGAGGCCCGTGTGGAGGATAAACACCGGCGCGGAATAGATGGGCCGAATGGTCTGTTTCAGCGCTGTTCAATTCAATGTCCCCGCCACAAACTCCGCTCCCTTGCCAACCGCTCCATCCCTCTCCCTGGCATCTGTCGGAGGCTGAACCAGACTGTTTCCAACCCTGGGGTCGTACTTGAGCCCGAGATGTGCTTCCTTGACCCCACATGTCCTCTGCATCACCAAGACTGCCTATTTCCACCCTCCGTAATATCACCCGTCTCCGCCCCTGCCTCAGCTCATCCGCTGCTGAAACCCTCATCCATGCCTTTGTTACCTCCAGACTCGACTATCCAACGCACTCCTGGCCGGCCTCCCACATTCCACCCTCCGTAAACTTCGGCTCATCCAGAACTCTGCTGCCCCCCGCCCCCCACCCCCCCGTGTCCTAACTCGCACCGAGACCCGTTCACCCATCGCTGACCTACCTTGGCTCCCGGTCCAGCAACGCCTCGATTTTAAAATTCTCATCCGCGTGTTCGAATCCCTCCATGGCCTCCTCGCCCCCTCCCTATCTCTGTAACCTCCTCCAGCCCCTACAACCCTCCCTATCTCTGTAACCTCCTCCAGCCCCCTACAACCCTCCCTATCTCTGTAACCTCCTCCAGCCCCTACAACCCTCCCTATCTCTGTAACATCCTCCAGCCCCTACAACCCTCCCTATCTCTGTAACCTCCTCCAGCCCCCTACAACCCTCCCTATCTCTGTAACCTCCTCCAGTCCCTACAACACTCCCTATCTCTGTAAACTCCTCCAGCCCCTACAACCCTCCCTATCTCTGTAACCTCCACCAGCCCCTACAACCCTCCCTATCTCTGTAACCTCCTCCAGCCCCTACAACCCTCCCTATCTCTGTAACCTCCTCCAGTCCCTACAACACTCCCTATCTCTGTAAACTCCTCCAGCCCCTACAACCCTCCCTATCTCTGTAACCTCCTCCAGCCCCTACAACCCTCCCTATCTCTGTAACCTCCTCCAGCCCCTACAACCCTCCCTATCTCTGTAACCTCCTCCAGCCCCCTACAACCCTCCCTATCTCTGTAACCTCCTCCAGCCCCCTACAACCCTCCCTATCTCTGTAACCTCCTCCAGCCCCCTACAACCCTCCCTATCTCTGTAACCTCCTCCAGCCCCCTACAACCCTCCCTATCTCTGTAACCTCCTCCAGCCCCCTACAACCCTCCCTATCTCTGTAACCTCCTCCAGCCCCCTACAACCCTCCCTATCTCTGTAACCTCCTCCAGCCCCCTACAACCCTCCCTATCTCTGTAACCTCCTCCAGCCCCCTACAATCCTCCGTTTCTCTGTAACCTCCTCCAGCCCCCTACAACCCTCCCTATCTCTGTAACCTCCTCCAGCCCTCTACAACCCTCCCTATCTCTGTAATCTTCTCCAGCCCCCTACAACCCTCCCTATCTCTGTAACCTCCTCCAGCCCCTACAACCCTCCCTATCTCTGTAACCTCCTCCAGCCCCCTACAACCCTTCCTATCTCTGGAACCTCCCCCAGCCCCCTACAACCCTCCCAGATCATAGAATCATAGAATCATAGAAGATAGGAGCAGGAGTAGGCCATTCAGCCCCTCGAGCCTGCTCCGCCATTCAATGCGATCATGGCTGATCATCCAAATTCAGAACCCTGTCCCTGCTTTCTCCCCATATCCCTTGATCCCTTTAGCCTTAAGAAATATATCCAACTCCTTCTTGAATCTATTTAATGAATTGGCCTCTACTGCCTTCTGTGGCAGAGAATTCCACAGGTTCACCACTCTCTGGGTGAAGAAATTCCTCCTCATTTCTGTCCTAAATGGCTTACCCCTTATCCTTAGACTGTGACCCCTGGTTCTGGACTCCCCGACCATCGGGAACATCCTTCCTGCATCTAGTTTGTCCTGTCCTGTCAGAATTTTATAAGTTTCAATGAGATCCCCTCTCATTCTTCTAAACTCCAGCGAGTATAAGCCCAATCGACCCAATCTCTCCTCGTACGTCATTCCTGCCATCCCAGGTATCAGCCTTGTGAATCTTCGCTGAACTCCTTCCATGGCAAGAACATCCTTCCTCAGATAAGGCAATACCAAAACTGCACACAGTACTCAAGGTGTGGTCTCACCAAGGCCCTGTACAACTGCAGCAAGACATCCTTGTTCCTGTACTCAAACCCTCTCGCTATGAAGGCCAACATACCATTTGCCTTCTTCACCGCCTGCTGCACCTGCATGCTTACCTTCAGCGACTGGTGCACAAGGACACCCAGGTCTCGTTGCACTTCCCCTTCTCCCAATCTATTGCCATTCAGATAATAATCTGTCTTTCTGTTTTTGACACCAAAGTGGGTAACCTCGCATTTATCCACGTTATATTGCATCTGCCACACTTCTGCCCAATCACCCAACCTGTCCAAATCATCCTGGAGTTTCTCGGCATCCTCCTCGCAGCACACACGCCCACCCAGTTTTGTGTCGTCTGCAAACTTGGAGATATTACATCTAGTTCCCTTGTCTAGATCATTAATATATATTGTGAATAGCTGGGGTCCAAGGACCGATCCCTGCGGTACCCCACTAGTCACTGCCTGCCACTCGGAAAAAGACCTGTTTATTCCAACTCTTTGCTTTCTGTCTGTCAACCAGTTCTCTATCCAAGTCAATACCTTGCCCCCAATCCCATGTGCCTTAACTTTACACGCTAATCTCTTCTGCAGGACCTTATCAAAAGCCTTTTGGAAGTCCAATACACCACATCCACTGGTTCTCCCTTATCTATTTTACCAGTTACATCCTCAAAAAATTCCAGTAGATTAGTCAAGCATGATTTACCTTTTGTAAATCCATGTTGACTTTGTCCGATCCTGTCACTGTTTTCCAAGTGCTCAGCTATTACATCTTTTATAATGGACTCTAGCATTTTCCCCACTACCGATGTCAGGCTTACCGGTCTGTAATTCACCATTTTCTCTCTACCACCCTTTTTGAATAGTGGGGTAACATTAGCTACCCTCCAATCCATGGGTACAGTTCCAGATTCCATCGAATGTTGGAAGATGATCAGCAATGCATCTCTGCGCTCCTCCAATTCTGGCCTCTCGCGCATCTCCTGATTTCCATCGCTCCACCATTGGCGGCCGTGCCTTCAGCCGCCTGGGCCCCGAGCTCTGGAATTCCCTCCCTAAAGCTCTCCACCTCTCTCTCCTCCTTTAAGACGCTCCTTAAAAACCTCCCTCTTTGACCAAGCTTTTGGTCACCTGTCCCTAATATCTCCTCATCTAGCTCGGGGTCAAATTTTGTCGGATAACACTCCCGAGAAGCGCCTTGGAAATGTTAGAGGCGCTGTGTAAATGGGTGTTGGCAATGTCGTAATTCTACCTGTTTAATATAAATTAACAAAAAGATGCTTCACTGTAAATGAATCCGACGGGGGCTGAATTTGCTTTGCTGGTTCTCATCAGGCAGTAATCTGTTTAAATGACCGAGAGGGGAGGATTTAAGATTGTTCTGTCATCAGACTTACTGAGGCTTAACTGACGAATATCCTTCCAAATATCTGACCTGACCCTGGGGTGATATTAACGGAATCAAGGCAATTTTTATGGCGCATTAGCCTGAAATGTGCCAATCGCTCTCAGAACTGGACCTGCGGGAGAGGACCGGTTATAAAGCCTCTCATTCTCGACGCTGATTTTGGCATGAGGATGAATATCTCTCACGGAGATTGAAACCTGCTCAAGTATCTCACGGTACGCAGACTGGTGTCTCTCAGTCCCTCTCTCTCAGGGAGATATCTATACACTGACTGGTGTCTCTCAGTCTCTCTCTCTCAGGGAGATATCTATACACTGACTGGTGTCTCTCAGTTCCCTGTCTCTCTCTCAGGGAGATATCTGTACACTTACTGGTGTCTCTCAGTCCCCTCTCTCTCAGGGAGATATCTGTACACTGACTGGTGTCTCTCAGTCTCCTCTCTCTCAGGGAGATATCTGTACACTGACTGCTGTCTCTCAGTCCCCTCTCAGGGAGATATCTGTACACTGACTGGTGTCTCTCAGTCCCCTCTCTCTCAGGGAGATATCTGTACACTGACTGGTGTCTCTCAGTCCCATCTCTCTCAGGGAGATATCAATACACTGACTGGTGTCTCTCAGACCCTCTCCCTCAGGGAGATATCTGTACACTGACTGGTGTCTCTCAGTCCCTCTCCCTCAGGGAGATATCTGTACACTGACTGGAGTCTCTCAGTCCCCTCTCTCTCAGGGAGATATCTGTACACTGTCTGGTGTCTCTCAGGCCCCTCTCCCTCAGGGAGATATCTGTACGCAGACTGGTGTCTCCTAGTCCCCTCTCCCTCAGGGAGATATCTGTACACTGACTGGTGTCTGTCAGTGCCCTCCCTCTCAGGGAGATATCAATACACTGACTGGTGTCTCTCAGACCCCTCTCTTTCGGGGAGATATCTGTACACTGACTGGTGTCTCTCAGTCTCTCTCCCTCACGGAGATATCAGTACACTGACTGGTGTCTCTCAGTCCCTCTCCCTCTGGGGGATATCTGTACACTGACTGGTGTCTCTCAGTCCCTCTCTCTCAGGGAGATATCTGTACACTGACTGGTGTCTCTCAGTCCCTCTCTCTCAGGGAGATATCTGTACACTGACTGGTGTCTCTCAGTCCCTCTCTCTCAGGGAGATATCTGTACACTGACTGGTGTCTCTCAGTCCCCTCTCTCTCAGGGAGATATCTGTACACTGACTGGTGTCTCTCAGTCCCCTCTCACACAGGGAGATATCCGTACACTGCCTGGTGTCTCTCAGTCCCTCTCTCTCAGGGAGATATCTGTACACTGACTGGTGTCTCTCAGTCCCTCTCTCCCTCAGGGAGATATCTATACGCAGACTGGTGTCTCTCAGTCCCTCTCCCTCAGGGAGATATCTGTACGCAGACTGGTGTCTCTCAGTCCCCTCTCTCTCAGGGAGATATCTGTACACTGACTGGTGTCTCTCAGTCCTCTCTCTCTCAGGGAGATATCTGTACACTGACTGGTGTCTCTCAGTCCCTCTCTCTCAGGGAGATATCTGTACACTGACTGGGGTCTCTCAGTCCCTCTCTCTCAGGGAGATATCTGTACACTGACTGGTGTCTCTCAGTCCCCTCTTCCTCAGGGAGATATCTGTACACTGACTGGTGTCTCTCAGACCCCTCTCTCTCTCAGGGAGATATCTGCACACTGACTGGTGTCTCTCAGTCCCTCTCTCTCAGGGTGATATCTGTACACTGATTGGTGTCTCTCAGTCCCCTCTCTCCCTCGGGGAGGTATCTGTACACTGACTGGTGTCTCTCAGTTCCCATCATTCAGGGAGATATCTGTACACTGACTGGTGTCTCTCAGTCCTCTCTCTCTCAGGGAGATATCTGTACACTGACTGGTGTCTCTCAGTCCCTCTCTCTCCTGGAGATATCTGTTCACTGACTGGTGTCGCTCAGTCCCCTCTCCATCAAGGAGATATCTGAACACTGACTGGTGTCTCTCAGTCCCCTCTCCCTCAGGGACATATCTGTACACTGACTGGTGTCTCTCAGTCCCCTCTCCTTCAGGGAGATATCTGTACACTGACTGGTGTCTCTCAGTCCCTCTCTCTCAGGGAGATATCTGTACACTGACTGGTGTCTCTCAGTCCCTCTCTCTCAGGGAGATATCTGTACACTGACTGGTGTCTCTCAGTCCTCTCTCTCTCAGGAAGATATCTGCACACTGACTGGTGTCTCTCAGTTCCTCTCTCTCTCAGGGAGATATCTGCACACTGACTGGTGTCTCTCAGTTCCTCTCTCTCAGGGAGATATCTGTACACTGGCTGGTGTCTCTCAGTTCCTCTCTCTCAGGGAGATATCTGTACACTGACTGGTGTCTCTCAGTTCCTCTCTCTCTCAGGGAGATATCTGCACACTGACTGGTGTATCTCAGTTCCTCTCTCTCAGGGAGATATCTGTACACTGACTGGTGTCTCTCAGTCCCCTCTCCCTCAGGGAAATATCCGTACACTGACTGGTGTCTCTTAGTCCCCTCACTCTCGGGGAGATATCTGTACACTGACTGGTGTCTCTCAGTCCCTCTCTCTCTCAGGGAGATATCTGTACACTGACTGGTGTCTCTCAGTCCCCTCTCCCTCAGGGAAATATCCGTACACTGACTGGTGTCTCTTAGTCCCCTCACTCTCGGGGAGATATCTGTACACTGACTGGTGTCTCTCAGTCCCTCTCTCTCTCAGGGAGATATCTGTACACTGACTGGTATCTCTCAGAACCCTCTCTCAGGGAGATATCTGTACACTGACTGGTGTCTCTCAGTCCCCTCTCTCCCTCAGGCAGATATCTGTACACTGACTGGTGTCGCTCAGTCTCTCTCTCTCTCAGGGAGATATCTGTACACCGACTGGTGTCTCTCAGACCCCTCTCTCAGGGAGATATATGTACACTGACTGGTGACTCTCAGTCCCCTCTCTGTCAGGAAGATATATGTACACTGACTGGTGTCTCTCAGTCCCCTCTCTCTCAGGGAGATATCTGTACACTGACTGGTGTCTCTCAGTCTCTCTTCCTCAGGGAGATATCTGTACACTGACTGGTGCCTCTCAGTCCCTCTCTCTCAGGGAGATATGTGCTTTTATTGTGATGTTGATTGAGGGATAAATATTGAACCCAGGACATCGGGGAGAACTCCCCCCTGCTCTTCTTCAAAATAGTGGCCATGGGATCTTTTACTTAAACCTGAGAGGGCAGACGGGATTTTAGTTTACGGTATCATCAGAAAGACGGCGCTCCCTCAGTACTGCCCCCTCCGACAGTGCGGCGCTCCCTCAGTACTTTTTTTGAAGTGTAGTCACTGTTGTAATGTGGGAAACGCGGCAGCCAATTTGTGCACAGCAAGCTCCCACAAACAGCAATGTGATAATGGCCAGATAATCTGTTTTGGTGATGTTGATTGAGGGATAAATATTGGCCCCAGTACACTGGGGAGAACTCCCCCCTGCTCTTCTTCAAAATAGTGACTCCTCGGACCTTTTACGTCCACCTGAGAGGGCAGACGGGGCCCTGGTTTAATGTCTCATCTGAAAGACTGCCCCTCCGACAGTGCGGCGCTCCCGCAGTACTGCCCCTCCCACAGTGCGGTGCTCCCTCAGTACTGCCCCGCCCACAGTGCGGCGCTCCCTCAGTACTGCACCTCCGACAGTGCTGCGCTCCCTCAGTACCGCCCCTCCCACAGTGCGGCGCTCCCTCAGTACTGCCCCTCCGACAGTGCGGCGCTCCCTCAGTATTGCCCCTCAGACAGTGCGGCGCTCCCTCAGTACTGCCCCTCCGACAGTGCGGCGCTCCCTCAGTACTGCCCCTCCGACAGTGAGGCGCTCCCTCAGTACCGCCCCTCCGACAGTGCGGCGCTCCCTCAGTACCGCCCCTCCGACAGTGCGACGCTCCCTCAGCATCGCCCCTCCGACAGTGCGACGCTCCCTCAGTACTGCCCCTCCGACAGTGCGGCGCTCCCTCAGTACTACCCCCTCCGACAGTGCGGCGCTCCCTCATTACCGCCCCTCCGACAGTGCGGCGCTCCCTCAGTACCGCCCCTCCGACAGTGCGGCGCTCCCTCAGTACCGCCCCTCCGACAGTGCGACGCTCCCTCAGTACCGCCCCTCCGACAGTGCGGCGCTCCCTCAGTACTGCCCCTCTGACAGTGCGGCGGTCCCTCAGTACAGCCCCTCCGACAGTGCGGCGCTCCCTCAGTACTGCCCCTCCGACAGTGCGCCGCTCCCTCAGTACTGCCCCTCCGACAGTGCGCCGCTCCCTCAGTACCGCCCCTCCGACAGTGCGGCGCTCCCTCAGTACCGCCCCTCCGACAGTGCGACGCTCCCTCAGCATCGCCCCTCCGACAGTGCGACGCTCCCTCAGTACTGCCCCTCCGACAGTGCGGCGCTCCCTCAGTACTACCCCCTCCGACAGTGCGGCGCTCCCTCATTACCGCCCCTCCGACAGTGCGGCGCTCCCTCAGTACTGCCCCTCCGACAGTGCGCCGCTCCCTCAGTACTGCCCCTCCGACAGTGCGGCGCTCCCTCAGTACCGTCCCTCCGACAGTGCGGCGCTCCCTCAGTACCGCCCCTCCGACAGTGCGGCCCCCTCATAATGTCATTATGTCCCAAATAAAGCAATGAGATTTAAGGTGGTGGTGGAGTCGGATATAGAACTGCTGTGGAATAAATTGGTCTCGGGGAGAATTGGAACACGGTTTTGCTGTGAGGTATAATAGGACTCCTGAGTTTTCCCGGCACTTTGAAAGGAGCAGTATTCTTGTGTGTGAGTTTTCGTACAGGGTCCACACACGGACTGGTACCAATTAATTCCTGCACTAATGAGGTCATCAAACTTTCTATTGGATAGTTAAAAAGATAGATCTCGCATTTCTCCGGCTCCTTTCAGCACCTCAGGACGTCCCAAAGCGCTTCACACCCAATGAAGTACTTTTTTTTGAAGTGTAGTCACTGTTGTAATGTGGGAAACACGGCAGCCAATTTGTGCACAGCAAGCTCCCACAAACAGCAATGTGATAATGGCCAGATAATCTGTTTTGGTGATGTTGATTGAGGGATAAATATTGGCCCCAGTACACTGGGGAGAACTCCCCCCTGCTCTTGTTCAAAATAGTGACTCCTCGAATCTTTTACGTCCACCTGAGAGGGCAGACGGGGCCCTGGTTTAATGTCTCATCTGAAAGACTGCCCCTCCGACAGTGCGGCGCTCCCGCAGTACTGCCCCTCCCACAGTGCGGTGCTCCCTCAGTACTGCCCCGCCCACAGTGCGGCGCTCCCTCAGTACTGCACCTCCGACAGTGCTGCGCTCCCTCAGTACCGCCCCTCCCACAGTGCGGCGCTCCCTCAGTACTGCCCCTCCGACAGTGCGGCGCTCCCTCAGTATTGCCCCTCAGACAGTGCAGCGCTCCCTCAGTACTGCCCCTCCGACAGTGCGGCGCTCCCTCAGTACTGCCCCTCCGACAGTGCGGCGCTCCCTCAGTACCGCCCCTCCGACAGTGCGGCGCTCCCTCAGCACCGCCCCTCCGACAGTGCGACGCTCCCTCAGTACTGCCCCTCCGACAGTGCGGCGCTCCCTCAGTACAGCCCCTCCGACAGTGCGGCGCTCCCTCAGTACTGCCCCTCCGACAGTGCGCGCTCCCTCAGTACTGCCCCTCCGACAGTGCGGCGCTCCCTCAGTACTGCCCCTCCGACAGTGCGGCGCTCCCTCAGTATTGCCCCTCAGACAGTGCGGCGCTCCCTCAGTACTGCCCCTCCGACAGTGCGGCGCTCCCTCAGTACTGCCCCCTCCGACAGTGCGGCGCTCCCTCAGTACTGCCCCCTCCGACAGTGCGGCGCTCCCTCAGTACTGCCCCCTCCGACAGTGCGGCGCTCCCTCAGTACTGCCCCCTCCGACAGTGCGGTGCTCCCTCAGTACCGCCCCTCCGACAGTGCGGCGCTCCCTCAGTACTGCCCCTCCGACAGTGCTCCCCCAGATTGTCACAATCCTCCTTACAACAACCCTCCACTGAACAGAAACACCACAAATTCATCTGGCTTAACAAATCGTTGCTTGGCCTGGTTTGGGGCGGGGTCCGTTGGAAGTGAGGATCAAGGCAACGGAGGGGATGCGAGAGAGATTCAACACAACTCGACCGGCTACATAAAATACCGTGGCTTCTGAAGGTGGCTACCTCCCACATAGGAACAGGAGGAGTCCATTCAGCCCCCTCGAGCCTGTTACATTGGAAAAGGAGGAGGCCATTCAGCCCCCCTCGAGCCTGTTACATTAGGAACAGGAGGAGGCCATTCAGCCCCCCTCGAGCCTGTTACATTAGGAACAGGAGGAGGCCATTCAGCCCCTCGAGCCTGTTACACAGAACAGGAGGAGACCATTCAGCCCCCTCGAGCCTATTACATTAGGAACAGGAGGAGGCCATTCAGCCCCCCTCGAGCCTGTTACATTAGGAACAGGAGGAGGCCATTCATCCCCTCGAGCCTGTTACATTAGGAACAGGAGGAGGCCATTCAGCCCCTCGAGCCTGTTACATTAGGGACAGGAGAAGGCCATTCAGCCCTCCTCGAGCCTGTTACATTAGGAACAGGAGGAGGCCATTCAGCCCCTCGAGCCTGTTACATTAGGAACAGGAGGAGGCCATTCAGCCCCCATCGAGCCTGTTACATTAGGAACAGGAGGAGGCCATTCAGCCCCCCTCGAGCCTGTTACATTAGGAACAGGAGGAGGCCATTCAGCCCCTCGAGCCTGTTACAGTAGGAACAGGAGGAGGTCATTCAGCTTCTCGAGCCTGTTCCGCCATTCAATGAGATCATGGCTGATCTGCGACCGAACTCCATGAACCCGCCTTTGCCCCGTATCCCTTAATACCCTTTGGTTAACAGAAATCTATCAATCTCAGATTTATAATTAACAATTGACTCCCAGCATCAATTGCCTTTTGCGGGAGAGAGTTCCAAACTTCTACCACCCTTTGTGTGTAGAAGTGTTTCCTAACTTCACTCCTGAAAGGTCTGGCTCTAATTTTTAGACGATGCCCCCTAGTCCCAGAATCCCCAACCAGCGGAAATAGTTTCTCTCTCTCTCCACCCCATCAGTTCCCCCTTAATATCCTGAAAACTTCGATCAGATCACCCCTTCACCTTCTAAATTCCAGGGAACACAACCCTAGTTTGTGTAATCTCTCCTCGTAACTTAACCCCTGGAGTCCGGGTATCATTCTGGTAAACCTACGCTGCACTCCCTCCAAGGCCAATACATCCTTCCTAAGGTGTGGTGCCCAGAACTGCTCACAGTGCTCCAGGTGCGGTCTAACCAGGGCTTTGTACAGCTGCAGCATAACTTCTACCCCCTTGTACTCTAGTCCTCTAGATATAAAGGGCAGCATTCCATTCGACTTTTTGATTATTTTCTGTTCCACTCCATGACATTTTAATGATCTGTGTTACCTGCGACCCCTAAATCTCTTTGGACCTCCACTGTTCCGAGCTTTTCACCATTTAAATAATATTGGGCCAGAAATTCGTCTCTCCGGCTTCCCGCGGGTGCAAGGATCGCGCGCGTACTCACCTACCGCGCCTGCCGTTGTGCTTCGGGCCCGCGTGGGATTCCGATCCTGGGCCTCCTCCAGCTGCCTGCGTGCAGTGCTTGCGTATCCCAGGGGCGCAGTTAGTTCGAAGCATCCCCTGGGATCACGTGGGCCATGGAGAGCCAATCGGAGCAGGGAATCTTCATTCACTGATTTTGACAGGAAGACCTGTCAAATCTATGAATAGAGATCGGCCCCAAAACCTCACTAAAACTTCAAATAAATTTAAAAAAAACATCACATTTTTAAAATAAGTATAAATTACATAAATTAACTACCTTAAACAAAAATTTAAATTTTTGAAAAAATTAATTACACATTTTAACGGTGCTAAAAATAAACCTACCTTTCTTTAAAGTATGTAAAAAAGATAAACCTGTTGTAAAAATGTTTAAATTGTACTTATTTCACCACTTACCTTGTTAAAAGCAGGCCTTGCGCCTCCTTTTTCCCCGCGCAGCTTCTCCGTACTTACCCTCACGGAGAAACCTGAAAAAATACCCCGAAGTTCACTGCGTGCGCGCTGCCTCTCCGGCGCACGCGGTTGACCCTCGAACCCCTTCTTTCACGAGACCGGAAGTTCCGGTTTCCCGTGCATGCGCGAAACCGGCCCTTCCGGTAGCCCTACGGGCGAGTACACAGCGCGTACTCACCCGTGGAGACCCAAATTTCTGCCCCGATACTCGGAACGATCCTTTTTTTGGGGGGGGGTCCTAAATAGATGACCTCACACTTACTTGCCTGCGTTGAAATCCATCTGCCAGAGTCTGGCCCACTCGCTTAATCCATCAACATCTCTTTGTGATTTTTATCCTCCCCTCGACACTACTTACGATCCCACCAATCATTGTGTCATCGGCAAATTTGGATATGTCGCTTTCTGTCCCATCAGCTAAGTCGTGAGTAGTTGAGGCCCCAACACAAGTCCCTGCGGAACGACGCTCGTCACTTCCTTTCAATTCGAGTACAGACCCCTTCGCCCTACTCCCCGTCTACTGCCATCCTAATCAACCTCCTGACCAGGTCAACAAGTTGGCTTCAATTCCAGGAGCTTTAGGGCTGGATTTTGAATGACCCGTGGAGTCGGGTTTGGAGGTGTGTGGGGGGGTTAAAGTTGCAGATTCGGGAGTCCAGAACCCCATCTCGCCTCCAACCCACCTCCACGCAATTTTGATAAAATCGTGTGCGGGGTTCCCGACTCCGTCCCGCCTCCAAGAGGCGGGAGAGGCCATTAAAGCCCTTAACAAGCCCTAAATTGGCTCTGTAATGCCATTTTGAAACGTTTTAGCTAGTTTAACCCTTTTCTGACGTGAAGTACGCCTGATGTGAAACACGCGAGTGAAACCTGGCGGGAGCACAAGTGGATAGCTGACTATCAGCTGCAGGTCCACTATTACAACGGAGATGTGATGAAGGTAGTAGTAGTATTAGGTCTGAAAGTCGCCTCTGATGCTGCTGCATTGAATGTCTTCAGAGACTGCCTGGCCTTTGGAGGACCTGGATGGGAAAAAAAAATTCTCTCTCTCTCTCTCTCTCTTCTCTCTTCTCTCTCTCTCTCTCTCTGCTGAGATGCTGCTCATTTTGCATCCAGGTCCTCTCACAGCAAAGGCCAGGCAATCTCCGAGACCAGACCAGGCAGTCTCTGATGTACAATGATGACATCATCAGAGGCGACTTTCAGACTGAAACCACTAATTGGTTCATGGGTTCCCACATGCTGGAACTCAATTGCCCAATTAAGTGAAAATTGCATCAATCTCCCACATCCAATTTCAGGCGGGTGGATAACACGAAATGCGGATGACACGACCCCAACCCGACCCCAAGACAAAATCCAGCCCTTAATTTTAGCTAACAGTCTCTTATTTGGAACCTTATCGAATGCCTTCTGGAAGTCCATATAAACTGCATCCGTAGACATTCCCCTGCCTACATAAGAACCTAAGAGTTAGGAGCAGGAGGAGGACATTCGGCCCCTCGAGCCTGCTCCACCCTTCAATAAGATCATGGCTGATCTTTGAACTCAACTCCACTTTCCCGCCTGATCCCTTGATTCCCCTCGAGTCCAAAAATCTATCTATCTCCGCTTTGAATATCCTCAATGACTGAGCCTCCACAGCCCTCTGGGGTAGAGAATTCCAAAGAATCAGCACCCTCTGAGTGAAGAAATCTCTCCTCATCTCAGTCCTAAATGGCCGACCCCCTTATCCTGAGACTGTGACCCCGCCTAGTTCTAGACTCTCCAGCCAGGGGGAAACATCCTCCCTGCATCTACCCTGTCAATCCCCCTTCAGAATCTTGTACAATTCAATGAGATCGTCTCTCATTCTTCTAAACTCCAGAGAGTATAGACCCGATCTACTGTCCTGCTGCAGTTGTACAGGGCCTTGGTGAGACCACACCTTGAGTACTGTGTGCAGTTTTGGTCGCCTTATCTGAGGAAGGATGTTCTTGCCATGGAAGGAGTTCAGCGAAGATTCACAAGGCTGATACCTGGGATGGCAGGAATGACGTATGAAGAGAGATTGGGTCGATTGGGCTTATACTCGCTGGAGTATAGAAGAATGAGAGGGGATCTCATCGAAACATATAAAATTCTGACAGGTCTGGACAAACTAGATGCAGGAAGAATGTTCCCGATGGTCGGAGAGTCCAGAACCAGGGGTCATAATCTAAGGATAAGGGGTAAGCCATTTAGGACAGAAATGAGGAAGAATTTCTTCACCCAGAGAGTGGAGAACCTGTGGAATTCTCCACCACAGAAGGTAGTTGAGGCCAAGTCATTAAATATATTCAAGAATGAGTTAGCTATATTTCTTAAAGATAAAGGTATCAAGGGATATGGGGAGAAAGCAGGTACAGGGTACTGAGTTTGGATGATCAGCCATGATCTCATCGAATGGCAGAGCAGGCTCAAGGGGCCGAATGGCCTACTCCTGCTCCTATCTTCTATGTTTCTCTGTCTATCTCACACCATAGGACAGCCCTCTCTCATCCCAGGAATCAATCCAGTGAACTACTATTTTAGTTACTTCATCAAAAAATTCAATTGGGTTTGTTAGACATGACCTGCCCTTTACAAATCCACGTTGGCTCTCACTAATCAGCTCAAGATTCTCGAAGTGTTCTATCACCCCGTTGAAATAACTTCCCCACCACAGATGTTAGATTAACATGTCTATCATTTCCTAGTTTATCTCTCTCACATTTCTCAAATGACAAGAGTGCCAAGTGGAGTTTGGGGAATCCTGACTCACAAAGGCTTTCCACCATCTACAAGGCACAAGTCAGGAGTGTGATGGAACACTCTCCACTTGCCTGGATGAGTGCAGCTCCAACAACACTCAAGAAGCTCGACACCATCCAGGACAAAGCAGCCCCGTTTGATCGGCACCCCATCCACCACCTTAAACATTCACTCCCTCCACCACCGGCGCACTGTGGCTGCAGTGTGTACCATCTACAAGATGCACTGCAGCAACTCGCCAAGGCTTCTTCGGCAGCACCTCCCAAACCCGCAACCTCTACCACCTTACATTAACAACAATTCCAATTGATACAGCGCCTTTAACGTAGTAAAACGCCCCAAGGGCGCTTCACAGGAGCGTAAATCAGACAAAATTTTACACCGAGCCACATAATGAGATATTAGGGACAGGTGACCAAAAAGCTTGGTCTAAGAGGGAGGTTTTAAGGGGCGTCTTAAAAGAGGAGAGAGAGAGTGAGAGAGGCGGAGAGATTTAGGGAGGGAATTCCAGAGCTTAGGGCCCAGGCGGCTGAAGGCACGGCCGCCAATGTTGGAGCGATGGAAATCGGGGGATGGACAAGAGGCCAGAATTGGAGGAGCGCAGAGATCTTGGAGGGTTGTAGGAGGCTGGAGGAGGTTACAGAGATCTTGGAGGGTTGTAGGAGGCTGGAGGAGGTTACAGAAATAGGGAGTGTTGTAGGAGGCTGGAGGAGGTTACAGAGATAGGGAGGGTTGTAGGGGGCTGGAGGAGGTTACAGAGATAGGGAGGGTTGCAGGGGCTGGAGGAGGTTACAGAGTAGGGAGGGTTGTAGGGGGCTGGAGGAGGTTACAGAGATAGGGAGGGTTCTAGGGGCTGGAGGAGGTTACAGAGATAGGGAGTGTTGTAGGAGGCTGGATGAGGTTACAGAGATAGGGAGGGTTGTAGGGGTTGGAGGAGGTTACAGAGATAGGGAGGGTTGTAGGGGTCTGGAAGAGGTTACAGAGATAGGGAGGGTTGTTGGGGCTGGAGGAGGTTACAGAGATAGGGAGGGTTGTAGGGGGCTGGAGTAGGTTACAGAGATAGGGAGGGTTGTAGGGGCTGGAGGAGGTTACAGAGATAGGGAGTGTTGTAGGAGGCTGGATGAGGTTACAGAGATAGGGAGGGTTGTAGGGGCTGGAGGAGGCTACAGAGATAGGGAGGGTTGTAGGGGGCTGCAGGAGGTTACAGAGATAGGGAGGGTTGTAGGGGGCTGGAGGAGTTTACAGAGATAGGGAGGGTTGTAGACGGCTGGAGGAGGTTACAGAGATAGGGAGGGTTGTATTGGGCTGGAGGAAGTGACAGAGATAGGGAGGGTTGTAGGGGGCTGGAGGAGGTTACAGGGATAGGGAGGGTTGTAGGGGGCTGGAGGAGGTTATAGAGATATGGAGGGTTGTAGCGGCTGGAGGAGGTTACACAGATACGGGGGGTTGTAGGGGCTGGAGGAGGTTACACAGATAGGGGGGGTTGTAGGGGCTGGAGGAGGTTACAGAGATAGGGAGGGTTGTAGAACTGGGGGAGATTACAGAGATAGGGAGGCTTGTAGGGGCTGGAGGAGATTACAGAGATACGGAGGGTTGTAGGGGCTGAAGGAGGTTACAGAGATAGGGAGGGTTGTAGGGGGCTGGAGGAGGTGACAGAGATAGGGAGGGTTGTAGGGGGCTGGAGGAGGTTACAGGGATAGGGAGGGTTGTAGGGGGCTGGAGGAGGTTACAGAGATAGGGAGGGTTGTATTGGGCTGGAGGAGGTTACAGAGATAGGGAGGATTGTAGGGGGCTGGAGGAGGTTACAGAGATAGGGAGGGTTGTAGGGGCTGGAGGAGGTTACAGAGACAGGGAGGGTTGTAGGGGCTGGAGGAGGTACAGAGATAGGGAGGGTTGTAGGGAGCTGGAGGAGGTTACAGAGTTAGGGAGTGTTGAAGGGGGCTGGAGGAGGTTACAGAGATAGGGAGGGTTGTAGGGGGCTGGAGGAGGTTACAGAGATAGGGAGGGTTGTAGGGGGCTGGAGGAGGTTACAGAGACAGGGAGGGTTGTAGGGGCTGGAGGAAGTTACAGAGATAGGGAGGGTTGTAGGGGGCTGGAGGAGGTACAGAGATAGGGAGGGTTGTAGGGAGCTGGAGGAGGTTACAGAGTCAGGGAGAGTTGTAGGGGCTGGAGGAGGTACAGAGATAGGGAGGGTTGTAGGGGGCTGGAGGAGGTTACAGAGATAGGGAGGGTTGTAGGGGGCTGGAGGAGGTTACAGAGACAGGGAGGGTTGTAGGGGCTGGAGGAGGTACAGAGATAGGGAGGGTTGTAGGGGGCTGGAGGAGGTTACAGAGACAGGGAGGGTTGTAGGGGGCTGGAGGAGGTACAGAGATAGGGAGGGCTGTAGGGAGCTGCAGGAGGTTACAGAGATAGGGAGGGTTGTAGGGGCTGGAGGAGGTACAGAGATAGGGAGGGCTGTAGGGGCTGGAGGAGGTACAGAGATAGGGAGGGTTGTAGGGGGCTGGAGGAGGTTACAGAGACAGGGAGGGTTGTAGGGGCTGGAGGAGGTACAGAGATAGGGAGGGCTGTAGGGGCTGGAGGAGGTACAGAGACAGGGAGGGTTGTAGGGGCTGGAGGAGGTACAGAGATAGGGAGGGCTGTAGGGAGCTGCAGGAGGTTACAGAGATAGGGAGGGAGAGCGAGGAGGCCATGGAGGAATTTGAAAACAAGGATGAGAATTTTAAAATCGAGGCATTGCCGGACCGGGAGCCAGGGTAGGTCAGCGAGGACAGGAGGGGTGATGGGCGAACGGGACTCGGTGCGAGTTAGGACACGGGAGGCAGCAGAGTTTTAGATGAGTTTGAGTTTATGGAGGGCGGAAGGTGGGAGGCCGGCCAGGAGTGCGTTGGAGTAGTCGAGTCTTTACATGCCAACATAGGTCGCAAATATAGAGATCCTTAACGCGCAAAGAGCGAAACAGTTGCGATGCACATCTTGGTCGAACAGCCTGTCGAATCTAACTGCCGGAAACCCGTGAAGAATGTGGTGTGGGGGTCACTCGGGGTGAGGGATGGGAGGATGCTCTTAGAACCCCTAAACCCCACCACAAACGGATTGGGGTGAGGAGAAAAACAAATGGGTAGTTTGGAATTTAAAATTAAATCCTACATTAGGAACAGGAGGAGGCCATTCAGCCCCCTCGAGCCTGTTACATTAGAACAGGAGGAGGCCATTCAGCCCCCCTCGAGCCTGTTACATTAGGAACAGGAGGAGGCCATTCAGCCCCTCGAACCTGTTACATTAGGAACAGGAGGAGGCCATTCAGCCCCTCGAGCCTGTTACATTAGGAACAGGAGGAGGCCATTCAGCCCTCCTCGAGCCTGTTACATTAGGAACAGGAGGAGGCCATTCAGCTCCCCTCGAGCCTGTTCCATTAGGAACAGGAGGAGGGCATTCAGCTCCCCTCGAGCCTGTTACATTAGGAACAGGAGGAGGCCATTCAGCCCCCCTCGAGCCTGTTACATTAGGAACAGGAGGAAGCCATTCAGCCCCCCTCGAGCCTGTTACATTAGGAACAGGAGAAGGCCATTCAGCCCCCCTCGAGCCTGTTCCATTAGGAACAGGAGGAGGGCATTCAGCTCCCCTCGAGCCTGTTACTTTAGGAACAGGAGGAGGCCATTCAGCCCCCCCTCGAGCCTGTTACATTAGGAACAGGAGGAGGCCATTCAGCCCCTTGAGCCTGTTACATTAGGAACAGGAGGAGGCCATTCAGCCCCGTCGAGCCTGTTACATTAGGAACAGGAGGAGGCCATTCAGCCCCTTGAGCCTGTTACATTAGGAACAGGAGGAGGCCATTCAGCCCCTCGAGCCTGTTCCCCCAGTCAATGAGATCATGGCTGATCTGTGACCTAACTCCATCTACCCGCCTTTGCCCCGTATCCCTTAATACCCTTTGTTTAACAAAAATCTATCAATCACAGATTTAAAATTAACAATTGACCCCCAGCATCAATTGCCGTTTGTGGAAGAGAGTTCCAAACTTCTACCACCCTTTGTGTGTAGAAGTGTTTCCTAACTTCACTCCTGAAAGGTCTGGCTCTAATTTTTAGACTATGTCCCCTCGTCCTAGACTCCCCAACCAGCGGAAATAGTTTCTCTCTAGTCGTGATACATGTTGGTACCAACGACGTAGCTAAAAAAAGGGAAGAGGTCCTACAAGTAGAATTTAGGGAGTTAGGAGCCAAGCTAAAAAGTAGGACCTCGAAGGTAGTAATCTCTGGATTACTACCAGTGCCACGTGCTAGTAAGAGTACAGAGAACAGGATAGTTAGGCTAAATACGTGGCTTGAGCAGTGGTGTAAGAGGGAGGGTTTTAAATTTTTGAGGCATTGGAACCAGTTTTGTGGTAGGTGTGACCTATACAAAAGGGACGGTCTACACCTGTGCAAAGATGGAACTGATGTTCTCGGGGTAATTTTTGATAAAGCAGTTCGGGAGCATTTAAACTAGTATGGCAGGGGGCTAGAAACCTATGTAGTGAAATAGAGGAAAGTGAAAGGCAGACAGAAATAAATGGTAAAAGGGTGAGGAACAAAAAACAAAGGGCCAAACTAATTCATAAAAAATGTGAGCATAAAAAAAGCCTGAGGGTTTTATACCTTAATGCGAGAAGCATCAGGAACAAGGTAGATGAATTAGCTGTGGAAATAGAGGTTAATAATTATGATCTAATTGGGATTACGGAAACATGGTTGCAGGGTGAGCAGGGCTGGGAGCTTAACATACAGGGGTATTCAGTATTTAGGAAGGATCGACAAAAAAGAAAGGGAGGAGGGGTAGCATTGCTGGTAAAAGAGGGGATAAATGCAATTGAAAGGAAGGATATTAACTCAGTTAATACAGAATCTATATGGGTGGAGCTAAGAAATAGCGAGGGGCGAAAAACATTAATAGGAGTGGTATATAGGCCTCCAAATAGTAAAATAGAGGTTGGGGAGGGCATCACGAGGGAAATTAGAGAAGCGTGCAATAAGAGCACAGCTGTCATCATAGGTGACTTTAACTTACATATAGATTGGACTAGCCTAATCAGTAAAAATAATGAGGAGGAGGAATTCCTTGAGTGTTTAAGGGATGGTTATCTGGATCAATATGTCGAGGAACCAACTCGGGAACAGGCTATATTGGACTGGGTACTGTGCAATGAGAAGGGACTAATTAGTAATCTTGTTGTACGGGGACCCTTGGGTCAGAGCGATCATAACATGATCGATTTCTCACTCGAAATGGAGAGCGAAGAAATTGACTCAGAGACTAAGGTCCTGAATTTAAACAAGGGGAATTATGATGCCATTAGACGGGAACTGAGTAGGTCTGATTGGACAACGTTCCTGGGAGGACTGGAGGTAGATAAACAATGGCAAGCATTTAAAGATAGAATGACAAAATTGCAAAAATTGTTTATACCAATCTGGCATAAAAGGAAATCTAAAAAGGTGACTCAACCGTGGATAACAGGGGAAATTAGAGACAGCATAAAATCCAAAGATAGGGCGTATAAAATAGCCAAAAAAAGCGCCAGAGCGGAAGATTGGGAACAGTTTAAGATAGAGCAAAGGAGGACAAAGGGCTTAATCAAGAGGGGCAAAATAGCTTACGAAAGCAAGCTGGCGGAAAATATAAAAACTAACTCCAAAAGCTTTTATAAGTATATCAAGAGGAAAAGACTGGTGAAAACCAAAGTTGGTCCATTGCAGTCAGATACGGGGGAATATATAACGGGAAATAAGGTAATGGCAGACCAACTAAATGCACACTTTGGGTCAGTCTTTACGAAGGAAGACACAAAAAACCTCCCTGGGATATCGGGAAAAATAGGGACATTGGCAAAGGAGGAACTGACGCAAATCAATATCTCTAAGGATATGGTGTTAAGGAAGCTAAAGGGATTGAAGGCGGACAAATCCCCAGGGCCTGATAACATGCATCCTAGGGTACTGAAGGAGGTGGCCCTAGAGATAGCGGATGCACTAAGTATGATTTTTCAGAATTCATTAGACTCGGGATTGGAGGGTAGCTAACGTTACCCCACTATTCAAAAAGGGGGGTAGGGAAAAAGCAGGTAATTACAGACCTGTAAGCCTTACATCAGTTGTGGGCAAAATGCTGGAGTCCATCATTAAGGATGAAATAGCGGAGCACTTAGCAAATGGGGACAGGATAGGACAGAGTCAACATGGATTTACAAAGGGTAAATTGTGCTTGACTAATCTATTGGAATTTTTTGAGGGAGTAACTGGTAAAATAGATGGGGGAGAGCCAGTAGATGTGGTGTACCTGGACTTCCAAAAGGCCTTCGATAAGGTCCCACATAAAAGATTAGCATGGAAAATTGAAGCTCATGGGATAAAGGGGAAAGTATTGACGTGGATAGAGAACTGGCTGTCAGATAGAAAACAGAGGGTTGGAATAAACGGCTCATTTTCTGAATGGCAGGCAGTAACAAGTGGGGTACCACAGGGATCTGTCCTGGGTCCCCAGCTGTTCACAATTTACATTAATGACCTGGATCAGGGAGTCGGATGCAGCATTTCTAAATTTGCAGACCACACTAAACTAGGAGGGGGGGTGGGCTCAGAGGAGGAGACCAGGAAGCTCCAGAGCGATTTGGACAGACTGGGTGATTGGGCGGATAAATGGCAGATGCACTATAATGTGGACAAGTGCGAAGTTATCCACCTTGGGTGCAGGAACGGGAGGGCAAATTATTATTTAAATGGCAATAAATTGGGAGAGGGGGAAGTACAGAGAGACCTGGGTGTTCTTGTACACCAGTCACTGAAGGCGAGCATGCAGGTGCAACAGGCGGTCAAGAAGGCAAACGGTATGCTGGCCTTCATAGCAAAAGGGTTGGAATACAGGAACAGGGATACCTTGCTGCAGCTGTACAGGGCACTGGTGAGACCACACCTCGAGTACTGTGTACAGTTTTGGTCGCCTCATCTGAGGAAAGATGTTCTTGCCATGGAGGGGGTGCAGCGGCGATTCACCAGGCTGATACCAGGAATGGCGGGATTGACCTATGAGGAGAGACTATGTAGTTTAGGGATGTACACACTGGAGTTTAGAAGATTGAGAGGGGACCTCATAGAAGTGTATAAAATTCTGACAGGTCTAGACAGACTAGATGCAGAAGGAATGTTTCCCTTGGCGGGTGAGAACAGAACTAGAGGACATAATTTAAGGATAAGGGCTAAACCATTTAGGACAGAAATGAGGGGGAATTTCTTCACTCAGAGGGTGGTGAACCTGTGGAACTCATTGCCACAGAGGGCAGTGTACGCCAGCTCATTAAATATATTTAAGAGGGAATTAGATATATTTCTACAGGCAAAAGGGGTTAAGGGTTACGGAGAGAAGGCGGGGACGGGATACTGAATTGGAGGATCAGCCATGATCTCATTAAATGGCGGAGCAGGCTCGAAGGGCCGGATGGCCTACTCCTGCTCCTATCTTCTATGTATCTATGTATCTATGTACCCCATCAGTTCCCCTTAATATCTTGAAAACTTTGATCAGGTCACCCCTTAACCTTCTAAATTCCAGGGAATACAACCCTAGTTTGTGTAATCTCTCCTCGTAACTTAACCCTTGGAGTCCGGGTATCATTCTGGTAAACTTACACTGCACTCCCTCCAAGACCAATATATCCTTCCTAAGGTGTGGTGCCCAGAACTGCTCACAGTGCTCCAGCTGTGGTCTAACCAGGGCTTTGTACAGCTGCAGCATGACTTCTACCCCTTGTACTCTAGTCCTCCAGATATAAAGATATTTGGAATGTCCCTAGAAGGTGTGTCGACATCTACCAGCTCACAGAATGACACAGCACAGAAGGAGGCAATTCGGCCCATCGTGCCTGTGCCAGCTCTTTGAACGAGCTCTCCAATTACTCCCACTCCCTGCCTACTCTATCCTCCGTAGCCCTGCAAATTTTTCTCCTTCAAGTATTTATCCAATTCCCCTTCTGAAAGTTACTATTGAATCTGCTCCCACCGCCCTTTCAGGCAGCGCGTTCCAGATCACAACAACTCGCTGCGTAAAAAAACATTCTCCTCATCTCTCCCTCTGGTTCTTTTGCCGATTATCTTCAATCTGTGTCCTCTGGTTACCGACCCTCCTACCAGGGGAAACGGTTTCTCCCTCTCCACTCGTATCGAAAACCTCCTCGTAATTCTGAACATTTCTCGATGAAATTTAATTGAGAAATTTCTAAGAGAGGTCCGGCTCCCACTCACTCCGAGAGCAGCCCGCGTCAGTCAGACTCCCCTCCTCCCACCCCCCCTCCCCGCCCCCGAGCAGTCGGAAGCCTCAGGCACTGTGGGGGGGGTGTGGCGGGGGGGGGCCGCGCGTTGGGAGAGAGCAGGGGGGGGTGGGGCGGGAGGCAGAGCTCGGGGAAGGGCGAGCTGCTCTGTGAAGTGACCAAACTCCCCGAGGACATCATTACCTCTCCGTAAATAAAACATCTGACGGGCCGCTAAATATTTTATCCGGTAGAAGAACAGAGAGCGCACAGACCGCATGATCCCCGCGTGAGACGGTGCCTGCCAGGAGCCTGCGTGAACTTACAAGCCCGCAGCTGCCTGAGTCCCGATCCCATCT
>JASTWF010002456.1:0-26532 GCA_030390025.1 Squalus acanthias
TTGGGCTGGGCTGAGTTGGGTTGGGCCGGGTTGGGTTGGGCTGGGCCGGGCTGTGTTGGGCTGGGCTGTGCTGGGCTGGGCTGGGTTGAGCTGGGCTGGGCTGGGATGAGTTGGGTTGGGCTGGGTTGGGTTGCGCTGGGCTGGGTTGGGCTGGGCTGGGTTGGGTTTGGCTGGGATGGGTTTGGCTGGGATGAGTTGGGCTGGGCTGGGCTGGGTTGGGCTGGGCTGGGTTGAGCTGGGCTGGGTTGCGCTGGGTTGGGTTGGGCCGGGTTGGGTTAGGCTGGGCTGGGTTGGGTTGGGCTGGGTTGGGTTGGGCCGGGTTGGGTTGAGCTGGGCTGGGTTGCGCTGGGTTGAGCTGGGCTGGGATGAGTTGGGTTGGGCTGGGCTGGGTTGGGTTGGGTTGGGCCAGGTTGGGTTGGATTGGGTTGGGCCAGGTTGGGTTGGGCCGGGCCGGGTTGGGTTGGGCCGGGCTGGGCTGGGCCGGGCCGGGCTGGGCCGGGCCGGGTTGGGCCGGGCCGGGCCGGGTTGGGTTGGGCCGGGTTGGGCTGGGTTGGGCCGGGCCGGGTTGGGCTGGGCCGGGTTGGGATGGGCCGGGTTGGGTTGGGTTGGGCTGGGCCGGGTTGGGATGGGCTGGGTTGGGTTGGGCTGGGCTGGTTGGGCTGGGCTGGCCGGATTGGGCTGGGCTGGGCCGGGTTGGGTTGGGCTGGGCTGGGTTGGGCTGGGTTGGGTTGGTCTGGGCCGGGTTGGGCTGGGCCGGGCTGGGTTGGGTTGGGCTGGGCCGGGTTGGGGTGGGTTGAGCTGGGCTGGGTTGGGCTGGGTTGAGTTGGGTTGAGCTGGGCTGGGCTGGGCCGGTTGGGCTGGGCTGGGCTGGGATGAGCTGGGCTGGGCTGGGTTGGGCTGGGCTGGGATGAGTTGGGTTGGGCTGGGCTGGGTTGCGCTGGGCTGGGTTGCGCTGGGTTGGGTTGGGCTGGGTTGGGTTGGGCCGGGCTGGGTTGGGCCGGGCTGGGTTGGGCCGGGTTGGGTTGGGCTGGGCCGGGTTGGGCTGGGCCGGGTTGGGCTGGGCCGGGTTGGGCTGGGTTGGGTTGGACTGGGGTTGGGTTGGGGCCGGGTTGGGTTGGGTCGGGCTGGGCCGGGTCGGGCCGGGTTGGGTCGGGCCGGGTTGGGTCGGGTTGGGTTGGGCCGGGTTGGGTTGGGCCGGGCTGGGCTGGGCCGGGCTGGGCTGGGCCGGGTTGGGTTGGGCCGGGCTCGGCTGGGTTGGGTTGAGTTGGGTTGGGCTGGGCTGGGTTGGGTTGGGCCGGGTTGGGTTGGGCTGGGCCGGGCTGTGTTGGGCTGGGCTGTGCTGGGCTGGGTTGAGCTGGGCTGGGCTGGGATGAGTTGGGTTGGGCTGGGTTGGGTTGCGCTGGGCTGGGTTGGGTTGGGCTGTGCTGGGCCGGGTTGGGTTCGGCTGGGTTGGGTTGGGCCGGGCCGGGTTGGGCTGGGCCGGGTTGGGTTGGGCTGGGCTGGGTTGGGTTGGGTTGGGCTGGGCTGGGTTGGGTCGGGCTGGGCTGGGTTGGGTCGGGCTGGGCTGGGCCGGGTTGGGTTGGGCCGGGCTCGGCTGGTTGGGTTGAGTTTTTGGGTTGGACTGGGCTGGGTTGGGTTGGGCCGGTTTGGGTTGGGCTGGGCCGGGCTGTGTTGGGCTGGGCTGTGCTGGGCTGGGTTGAGCTGGGCTGGGCTGGGATGAGTTGGGTTGGGTGGGTTGGGTTGGGCTGGGCTGGGCTGGGCTGGGATGAGTTGGGCTGTGCTGGGTTGGGCTGGGCTGGGATGAGTTGGGTTGGGCTGGGCTGGGTTGCGCTGGGTTGGGCTGGGATGAGTTGGGTTGGGCTGGGTTGGGTTGGGCTGGGCTGGGATGAGTTGGGCTGTGCTGGGTTGGGCTGGGCTGGGATGAGTTGGGTTGGGCTGGGCTGGGTTGGGTTGGGCGGGCTGGGTTGGGCCGGGCTGGGTTGGGTTGGGCTGGGCCGGGTTGGGCTGGGCTGGGCTGGGCTGGGTTGGACTGGGTTGGGTTGGGCCGGGTTGGGTTGGGCCGGGTCGGGCTGGGCCGGGTCGGGCTGGGTTGGGCCGGGTTGGTTGGGTTGGGCGGTTGGGTTGGGCCGGGTTGGGTTGGGCCGGGCTGGGCTGGGCTGGGATTGGGTTGGGCCGGGCACGGCGGGTTGGGTTGGGCCGGGCTGGGTTGGGTTGGGCTGGGCTGTGTTGTGCTGGGCTGGGTTGAGCTGGGCTGGGCTGGGATGAGTTGGGTTGGGCTGGGTTGGGTTGCGCTGGGCTGGGTTGGGTTGGCCGGGCCGGGCTGTGTTGGGCTGGGCTGTGCTGGGCTGGGTTGAGCTGGGCTGGGCTGGGATGAGTTGGGTTGGGCCGGGTTGGGTTGGGCTGGGCCGGGCTGTGTTGGGCTGGGCTGGGTTGAGCTGGGCTGGGCTGGGATGAGTTGGGTTGGGCTGGTTGGGTTGGGCTGGGCTGGGCTGGGCTGGGATGAGTTGGGCTGTGCTGGGTTGGGCTGGGCTGGATGAGTTGGGTTGGGCTGGGCTGGGTTGCGCGGTGGGTTGGGCTGGGATGAGTTGGGTTGGGCTGGGTTGGGTTGGGCTGGGCTGGATGAGTTGGGCTGTGCTGGGTTGGGCTGGGCTGGGATGAGTTTGGGTTGGGCTGGGCTGGGTTGGGTTGGGCCGGGCTGGGTTGGGCCGGGCTGGGTGGGTTGGGCGGGGCGGGTTGGGCTGGGCTGGGCTGGGCTGGGTTGGACTGGGTTGGGTTGGGCCGGGTTGGGTTGGGCCGGGTCGGGCTGGGCCGGGTCGGGCTGGGTTGGGCCGGGTTGGGTTGGGTTGGGCCGGGTTGGGTTGGGCCGGGTTGGGTTGGGCCGGGCTGGCTGGGCTGGGATTGGTTGGGCCGGGCACGGCTGGGTTGGGTTGTTGAGTTGGGTTGGGTGGGCCGGGCTGGGTTGGGTTGGCTGGGCTGTGTTGTGCTGGGCTGGGTTGAGCTGGGCTGGGCTGGGATGAGTTGGGTTGGGCTGGGTTGGGTTGCGCTGGGCTGGGTTGGGTTGGGCCGGGCCGGGTTGGGTTGGGCTGGGCGGGTTGGGTAGGGCTGGGCTGGGTTGGGTCGGGCTGGGCTGGGCCGGCCGGTTGGGCCGGGTTGGGCCGGGTTGGGCTGGGTTGGGCCGGGCCGGGTTGGGCTGGGCCGGGCCGGGTTGGGCTGGGCCGGGTTGGGATGGGCTGGGTTGGGTTGGGTTGGGCTGGGCCGGGTTGGGATGGGATGGGTTGGGTTGGGCTGGGCTGGGTTGGGCTGGGCCGGGCTGGGTTGGGCTGGGCCGGGCCGGGTTGGGTTGGGTTGGGCTGGGCTGGGCTGGGTTGGGTTGGGTAGGGCTGGGCTGGGTTGGGTCGGGCTGGGCTGGGCCGGGTTGGGTTGGGTTGGGCCGGGCTCGGCTGGGTTGGGTTGAGTTGGGTTGGGCTGGGCTGGGTTGGGTTGGGCCGGGTTGGGTTGGGCCGGGTTGGGTTGGGCCGGTTGGGTTGGGCTGGGCCGGGCTGTGTTGGGCTGGGCTGTGCTGGGCTGGGTTGAGCTGGGCTGGGCTGGGATGAGTTGGGTTGGGCTGGGTTGGGTTGGGCTGGGCTGGGCTGGGCTGGGATGAGTTGGGCTGTGCTGGGCTGGGATGAGTTGGGTTGGGCTGGGCTGGGTTGCGCTGGGTTGGGCTGGGATGAGTTGGGTTGGGTTGGGTTGGGCTGGGCTGGGATGAGTTGGGCTGTGCTGGGTTGGGCTGGGCTGGGATGAGTTGGGTTGGGCTGGGTTGGGTTGCGCTGGGCTGGGTTGGGTTGGGCTGTGCTGGGCCGGGTTGGGTTCGGCTGGGTTGGGTTGGGCCGGGCTGGGCTGGGTTGGGCTGGGCTGGGCCGGGCTGGGTTGGGCTGGGCTGGGCCGGGTTGGGCTGGGTTGGGTCGGGTGGGCTGGGCCGGGCCGGGTTGGGCCGGGCCGGGCCGGGTTGGGTTGGGCCCGGTTGGGCCGGGCCGGGTTGGGCTGGGCCGGGTTGGGATGGGCTGGGTTGGGTTGGGTTGGGTTGGGCTGGGCCGGGTTGGGATGGGCCGGGTTGGGTTGGGCCGGGCTGGGTTGGGCCGGGCTGGGTTGGGCTGGGCTGGGCTGGGTTGGGTTGGGCTGGGTTGGGCTGGGCCGGGTTGGGTTGGGCCGGGTTGGGTTGGGCCGGGTTGGGCCGGGCTGTGTTGGGCCGGGCCGGGTTGGGTTGGGTTGGGCCGGGCCGTGTTGGGTTGGGTTGGGCTGGGCTGGGCTGTGCGGGGTTGGGCCGGGTTGGGCTGGGCCGGATTGGGCTGGGCTGGGCTGGGCTGGGCTGGGATGAGTTGGGTTGGGCTGGGCTGGGTTGCGCTGGGTTGGGTTGGGCCGGGCTGGGTTGGGTTGGGCTGGGCTGGGTTGGGCTGGGTTGGGTTGGGCTGGGTTGGGTTGGGTCTGGGCTGGGCTGGGCTGGGTTGGGTTGGGCTGGGTTGGGCTGGGTTGGGTTGGGCTGGGCCGGGTTGGGCTGGGCTCGACTGGGTTGGGTTGGGCCGGGCCGGGTCGGGTCGGGCTGGGCCGGGCCGGGCCGGGTTGGGTTGGGTTGGGCCGGGTTGGGTTGGGCCGGGTTGGGTTGGGCCGGGCTGGGCTGGGTTGGGTTGGGCCGGGCTCGGCTGGGTTGGGTTGAGTTGGGTTGGGCTGGGCTGGGTTGGGTTGGGCCGGGTTGGGTTGGGCTGGGCTGGGCTGTGCTGGGCTGGGTTGAGCTGGGCTGGGCTGGGATGAGTTGGGTTGGGCCGGGCCGGGCTGGGCTGGGCTGGGTTGGGTTGGGCCGGGCTCGGCTGGGTTGGGTTGGGTTGGGCCGGGTTGGGCTGGGCTGGGTTGCGCTGGGCTGGGCTGGGATGAGTTGGGTTGGGCTGGGTTGGGTTGCGGTGGGCTGGGTTGGGTTGGGCTGTGCTGGGCCGGGTTGCGTTCGGCTGGGTTGGGTTGGGCCGGGCTGGGCTGGGCCGGGTTGGGTTGGGCTGGGCTGGGCTGGGTTGGGTTGGGTTGGGCTGGGTCGGGCTGGGTTGAGCTGGGCCGGGTTGGGCTGGGCCGGGTTGGGCTGGGCTGGGCCGGGCCGGGTTGGGTTGGGCTGGGCCGGGCCGGGCTGTGCCGGGCCGGGTTGGGTTGGGCTGGGCCGGGCCGGGCTGGTTGGGTTGGGCCGGGTTGGGTTGGGCTGGGCCGGGTTGGGTTGGGCCGGGCTGGGCCGGGCCGGGCCGGGTTGGGTTGGGCCGGGCCGGGTTGGGTTGTGCCGGGCTGGGTTGGGTTGTGCTGGGCTGGGCCGGGTTGGGTTGGGCTGGGCCGGGTTGGGTTGGGCTGGGCCGGGTTGGGCTGGGCCGGGTTGGGTTGGGCTGGGCCGGGTTGGGCTGGGCCGGGTTGGGTTGGGCTGGGCTGGGCCGGGCCGTGCTGTGCCGGGCTGGGTTGGGCTGAGTTGGGTTGGGCTGGGCTGGGCCGGGTTGGGTTGGGCTGGGCCGGGTTGGGTTGGGCTTGGCTGGGCTGAGTTGGGTTGGGCTGGGCTGGGCTGGGCCGGGCCGGGCTGGGTTGGGCCGGGCCGGGCTGGGTTGGGCCGGGCTGGGCTGGGCTGGGCCGGGCTGGGCTGTGCCGGGCTGAGTTGGGTTGGGCTGGGCCGGGCCGGGCTGGGTTGGGCCGGGTTGGGTTGGGCTGGGCCGGGTTGGGTTGGGCTTGGCTGGGCTGAGTTGGGCTGGGCCGGGCCGGGCTGGGTTGGGCCGGGCCGGGCTGGGTTGGGCCGGGTTGGGCTGGGCTGGGCTGGGCTGTGCCGGGCTGGGCTGGGCCGGGCTGGGCTGTGCCGGGCTGGGCTGGGGCAGCGGTTAATCGCCCCCTTCTCTCTCCATGAGGCAGCGTTGTCCCGGTAACCGAATTCGTGGTCTGTTTCCCCAGGTGGCGGTGGAGAAGCTGCTGAAAACCAAGGCGTCGGTGGAGCTCAGCCCCGAGAGCGGGAGCGGCCAGAGCTCGCCGGCGGGCAGCCCGGTGCGGGAGCCTCAGGCCGAGTTTGGGTTCGGCATCGCCAGCCACCTGCTGCAGACGGGCGGGGGTGGCGCGGGCGGGATCCCGGGGCTCGACCAGCCGCCCCCTGCCGCCTCTCCGCCGCAGATGTACCGCGAGCTGTACGCCTTCTTCGGAGACAGCCTGGCCATCCGCTTCGGGACGGGCGGCGGGATCCCTTCGCCCGCCGTGCCCGCCGCGGGCAAGGAGTTCAGCAGCCAATCGGCCGCCCTGGCCACCGACCCGAAGGCCCAGAGGGGGGCGGTCAACGGGCCTGACCAGGGCCGCAAGATGCCGCAGCTGACCATGAGCCTGGCGGTCAGCCCGGCGGAGGAGGGCAGCCCCGCGGCCGAGCAGCTGACCGCCCGGCCCTCGCTGCAGCGGGCGAGCCTGGCGCCCAAGCCCAAGTCGGCAGCGCGGCCGCCCCACGAGCGAGGCCTCCTCCACCACCGCGGCGCCCTGGGGGTCAGGGACGCCTTCCAGAGGTCGCGGGTCTCGGCCCGGGCCGGCCACTCGTCCTTCCTGATCGCCGGCCGGCAGATGGGCAGGAGGGTGAAAGGCCGCCTCTTCCAGACCGCCTTCCCGCTCTACCGCGGCCCCAGCCTGGCCTCCAAGTACGGGCAGAAACTGCCGATGATCGGGCGAGTCAACAAGCCGGTGAGGAAGTGGCTGCGGGCCGACTACTCCCTGTACCTGCCCCTTTAACTCGGTCCCTGTACCTGCCCCTTTAACTCGGTCCCTGTACCCGCCCCTTTAACTCGGTCCCTGTACCCGCCCCTTTAACTCGGTCCCTGTACCCGCCCCTTTAACTCGGTCCCTGTACCAGCCCCTTTAACTCGGTCCCTGTACCTGCCCCTTTAACTCGGTCCCAGGACCCGCCCCTTTAACTCGGTCCCTGTACCTGCCCCTTTAACTCGGTCCCAGGACCCAGACCGATCGGCCGAACTCGCGGGGGGAGGGGGAGTGTCCGGACCGCGGGCGATTGGGAGACTCGGGGATCCCAGCACGTCCGCACTTCAACACATCGCCCCAGAGCAGCGAAGTTATAAAACTCAAATCGTGGCCACTGCACGTTGAGAGACAGCGGCTGATTGCCCACGGGTGGCCCCCCCCCCCCCCTCAAAGGGTCTAGGGGGGGAATTCCGGGATTCGGGAATGTTCTTTGAAACGCCCGTGTCTGGGAGAGGCGGCAGACGTTGCTGGAGATGCTGCTGCCCCACTGCTGTAATTCCCCTTTCGCCCCCCTCTCCCCCCACACCCCCCCTCTCCCCCCACACCCCCCCCTCTCCCGCCACACCCCCCCTCTCCCCCCACACCCCCCCTCTCCCCCCACTCCCCCCCTCTCCCCCCACACCCCCCCTCTCCCCCCACACCCCCCCTCTCCCCCCACACACCCCCTCCCTCTCACCCCCTCCCCCCCCACACCCCCCTCACTCTCACCCCCTCCCCCCCCCACCCCCCCCTCCCTCTCCCCCCCACCCCCCCTCCCTCTCCCCCCCCACCCCCCCCTCCCTCTCCCCCCCCACCCCCCCTCCCTCTCCCCCCCCACCCCCCCTCCCTCTCCCCCCCCACCCCCCCCTCCCTCTCCCCCCCCCACACCCCCTCCCTCTCCCCCCCCCACCCCCCCTCCCCCCCCCCACCCCCCCTCCCTCACCCTCCCCACCCCCCCCTCCCTCACCCTCCCCTCCCCCGCCCCCCCTCACCCGCCCCCGACAGTGCGGCGCTCCCTCAGTACCGCCCCTCCGACAGTGCGGCGCTCCCTCAGTACCGCCCCTCCGACAGTGCGGCGCTCCCTCAGTACTGCCCCTCCGACAGTGCGGCGCTCCCTCAGTACTGCCCCTCCGACAGTGCGGCGCTCCCTCAGTACCGCCCCTCCGACAGTGCGGCGCTCCCTCAGTACCGCCCCTCCGACAGCGCGGCGCTCCCTCAGTACTGCCCCTCCGACAGTGCGGCGCTCCCTCAGTACCGCCCCTCCGACAGTGCGGCGCTCCCTCAGTACCGCCCCTCCGACAGTGCGGCGCTCCCTCAGTACCGCCCCTCCGACAGCGCGGCGCTCCCTCAGTACTGCCCCTCCGACAGTGCGGCGCTCCCTCAGTACCTGCCCCTCCGACAGTGCGGCGCTCCCTCAGTACCGCCCCTCCGACAGTGCGGCGCTCCCTCAGTACCGCCCCTCCGACAGTGCGGCGCTCCCTCAGTACCGCCCCTCCGACAGTGCGGCGCTCCCTCAGTACTGGCACCGTGAGTGTCGGCCTGGATTATGGGGCTCGAGTCTCTGGAGTTCTGCCCTTGTCTCCATTCCTGTGCTATGGGTGTTGTGTCGCGCGTCGAATTCGAGGACTATCGACGAGTTTGCTCGCGACCCACCTCGTTGCGATGGATCGCCGGTATCGCAAGTGCGGTAACGCCATGGAAACACAATGGGACGGATGCAGCCACTCGAGTCGGCCTCGGCGCGAGATTTACCTTTCAACTGCGAGCCCGGTGCCGCCCCTCGCTGATGGAAACACCTGCAGCTGAACTATTCACCTGATGTCTGGACCTGCTGTGCAATTTTTTAATTTCACGTTTCCAGTTTTTTTTAGTATCTTGTTATAAACTGCTTGGTTTACGGACTGTTGGAGAATGACGCACTGACCTGTGTTGTATTAATAAACAACAATTGGTTCAATCCCACCGTCCTTTGTATCTCAATATAATTCGGTACAGTAGTTTATATTTTTTTAATTCGTATATGGGATGTGGGCGTCGCTGGCAAGGCCAGCATTTATTGCCCATCTCTAATTGCCCTTGAGAAGGTGGTGGTGAGCCGCCTTCTTGAACCGCTGCTGTCCGTGTGGTGAAGGTGCTCCCACAGTGCTGTTAGGGAGGGAGTTCCAGGAATTTGACCCAGCGACAATGAAGGAACGGCCGATATGCTTCCAAGTCAGGATGGTGTGTAACTTGGAGGTGGTGGTGTTCCCATGCGCCTGCTGCCCTTGTCCTTCTAGGTGGAAGAGGTCGGGGGTTTGGGAGGTGCTGCCGAACAAGCCTTGGCGAGTTGCTGCAGTGCATCTTGTAGATGGTACACACTGCAGCCACGGTGCGCCGGTGGTGGAGGGAGTGAATGTTTAAGGTGATGGATGGGGTGCCGATCGAGCGGGCTGCTTTGTCCTGGATGGTGTCGAGCTTCTTGAGTGTTGTTGGAGCTGCAACTCGTCCAGGCAAGTGGAGAGTATTCCATCACACTCCTGTAATAGGTTTGGTGTGTTTGTGTGTGTATAATGTTTGCACACTTGGTTTTACAGATTGTGTAATGTAATGCCGGTGCCTCCGATCCACAGCCTGAAACTGACATGCGTCACAATCTGCCAAGACAACAGTTGAACTGAGCTTTCAGTTTGTTTTTACTTAACAATTAGACTTAACCTTAAGGGGTGTGTCTTAGCCAAATACTGTATTGTACTGCATAACAATCCTTATAAAACAGTGCCATTTGATTTACTTGTGTCCTAACTCGCACCCAGTCCCATCACCCCCTGTGCTCACTGACCTACACTGGCTCCCGGTCCGGCAACGCCTCGATTAAAAAATTCTCATCCTCGTATTCAAACCCCCTCCGTGGCCTCCTCGCCCCCTCTCCCTATCTCTGTAACCTCCTCCAGCCCCACAACCCTCCCTATCTCTGTAACCTCCTCCAGCCTCTACAACCCTCCCTATCTCTGTCACCTCCTCCAGCCCCTACAACCCTCCCTATCTCTGTAACCTCCTCCAGCCCCTACAACCCTCCCTATCTCTGTAACCTCCTCCAGCCCTACAACCCTCCCTATCTCTGTAACCTCCTCCAGCCCCTACACCCCTCCCTATCTCTGTAACCTCCTCCAGCCCCTACACCCCTCCCTATCTCTGTAACCTCCTCCAGCCCTACAACCCTCCCTATCTCTGTAACCTCCTCCAGCCCCTACAACCCTCCCTATCACTGTAACCTCCTCCAGCCCTACAACCCTCCCTATCACTGTAACCTCCTCCAGCCCCTACAACCCTCCCTATCTCTGTAACCTCCTCCAGCCCCTACAACCCTCCCTATCTCTGTAACCTCCTCCAGCCCCTACAACCCTCCCTATCACTGTAACCTCCTCCAGCCCCTACAACCCTCCCTATCTCTGTAACCTCCTCCAGCCCTACAACCCTCCCTATCTCTGTAACCTCCTCCAGCCCCTACACCCCTCCCTATCTCTGTAACCTCCTCCAGCCCCTACACCCCTCCCTATCTCTGTAACCTCCTCCAGCCCTACAACCCTCCCTATCTCTGTAACCTCCTCCAGCCCCTACAACCCTCCCTATCTCTGTAACCTCCTCCAGCCCCTACAACCCTCCCTATCTCTGTAACCTCCTCCAGCCCCTACACCCCTCCCTATCTCTGTAACCTCCTCCAGCCCCTACACCCCTCCCTATCTCTGTAACCTCCTCCAGCCCCCTACAACCCTCCCTATCTCTGTAACCTCCTCCAGCCCCTACACCCCTCCCTATCTCTGTAACCTCCTCCAGCCCCTACAACCCTCCCTATCTCTGTAACCTCCTCCAGCCCTACAACCCTCCCTATCCCTGTAACCTCCTCCAGCCCCTACAACCCTCCCTATCTCTGTAACCTCCTCCAGCCCTACAACCCTCCCTATCTCTGTAACCTCCTCCAGCCCTACAACCCTCCCTATCTCTGTAACCTCCTCCAGCCATAACAATCCCTCCCTATCTCTGTAACCTCCTCCAGCCCCTACAATCCCTCCCTATCTCTGTAACCTCCTCCAGCCCCTACAACCCTCCCTATCTCTGTAACCTCCTCCAGCCCCACAACCCTCCCTATCCCTGTAACCTCCTCCAGCCACGCAACCCTCCCTATCTCTGTAACCTCCTCCAGCCCCCTACAACCCTCCCTATCTCTGTAACCTCCTCCAGCCCCTACAACCCTCCCTATCTCTGTAACCTCCTCCAGCCCCGCAACCCTCTCTATCTCTGTAACCTCCTCCAGCCCCACAACCCTCCCTATCTCTGTAACCTCCTCCAGCCCCCTACAACCCTCCCTATCTCTGTAACCTCCTCCAGCCCCTACAACCCTCCCTATCTCTGTAACCTCCTCCAGCCCCTACAACCCTCCCTATCTCTGTAACCTCCTACAACCCCCCGAGATCTCTGCTCTCCTCCAATTCTGGCCTCTTGCTCATCCCCCGATTTCCATCGCTCCACCATTGGCGGCCGTGCCTTCAGCTGCCTGGGCCCTGAGCTCTGGAATTCCCTCCCTAAACCTCTCCGCCTCTCTCTCCTCCTTTAAGACGCTCCTTAAAACCGACCTTTGACCCAGCTTTTGGTCGCCTGTCCCAATATCTCCTCATGTGGCTCGGTGTAAAATTTTGTCTGATTTACGCTCCTGTGAAGCGCCCTGGGACGTTTTACTACGTTAAAGGTGCTGGATAAATGCAAGTTGTTAGTATATGTATATTAGGCTAAGTAATTGTTAAGTAAATGGCTCAAGGTTCAGCCAATCAGAATGAAGTTCTGAAAGTCTGCACAGATGCTGGGGGCTGAACTTGTCAAATCTTCAGCTGACAGTCTGGTTCTGGGAGAGTGCAGGGAACTAAAGGCTCGAGAGTCTCGCTGTAGACCAGGCCTCTGACAGAAAGCATTTTAAAGCCCCTTCCAACACACACACAAGAACATTGTTCAGGTGAGCTTCATTTTCTTGTCAAGTTTATTTTTAACGTATGTCACTAATTTTAGTTCCAGTCGTAAGTTGAGAAAGTTCGTGGAGAAAGCAGAATGGTGACTGAAAATGCATTTGCCAAATGTTTGGCGTGTTGGCAGATACTTGACTTTGGAAAGCATCACTTTCAAGCTGCCCTCTCCCGAAACCCATTTTCTAACAGGAGTCACTGGATAAAAGCAGCAGCTGGAATCCTGACAGTCCCCCCCGCCCCCCGCCCCCCGCCCCTCTAGTCTAGGGGATGCTGAGGCAGCACAACCTGCCCAGGGATCCAAACTGAGACTTGTGCCATCTTCACCAATGAAAGCAGAGGCGGAGCTAGCTTTTAAGCTTTAAAAGTTCAAGCTGGGTGTCGCCTAATCACTATTTCACCAGGGTGCTACGGGCCATAGAGCCGACAATCTCTGCTGCCCCCGTGTCCTAACTCGCAGAGTCCCGTTCACCCATCACCCCCTGTGCTCGCTGACCTACACTGGCTCCCGGTCCGGCAACGCCTCGATTTAAAAATTCTCATCCTGGTGTTCAAATCCCTCCGTGGCCTCCTCGCCCCCTCCCCCTATCTCTGTAACCTCCTCCAGCCCCTACAACCCTCCCTATCTCTGTAACCTCCTCCAGCCCCTACAACTACCAGTTTGATAATCGCTCCTGTGAAGCGCCTTGGGACGTTTTACTACATTGTTATTGTTGTAACATAGAAGATAGGAGCAGGAGTAGGCCATTCGGCCCCTCGAGCCTGCTCCGCCATTCGATGAGATCATGGCTGATCATCCAAACTCAGTACCCTGTACCTGCCTTCTCCCCATATCCCTTGATCCCTTTAGCCTTAAGAAATATATCTAACTCATTCTTGAATATATTTAATGACTTGGCCTCAACTGCCTTCTGTGGTAGAGAAGTCCACAGGTTCACCACTCTCTGGGTGAAGAAATTCCTCCTCATTTCTGTCCTAAATGGCTTACCCCTTATCCTTAGACTGTGACCCCTGGTTCTGGACTCCCCCGCCATCGGGAACATCCTTCCTGCATCTAGTTTGTCCAGACCTGTCAGAATTTTATATGTTTCGATGAGATCCCCTCCTGTAAAGCTCCTGACGCCCAGTTTACAGGGTGGCATTTAACAAAAGGTCACGTTTCTGCTGGGGAATGATGGCTCCCCTGGGGGGGGGGGGGGGCATAAAACACAATCCAAAAATGGGGCGGTTTGAGAAATGGATGTAACCTTCCATCTTAAATAGTGTTTGCAAGACCAGAGCCTCTCACAAAATAAGGACTTGCATTTCTAGAGCACCTTTCACAGCCAATTAATAGCCTTTATTTGAAATCCAGGCACTGAGGCCAGGGCACTGAGGCCAAGTCTTGCTCAGGTTCCTGGGAGTGCAGGCAGCTGCAGTACTGCCTCTGTGCCGCGGGTGGGCGCTGCTGTGGATGCGCCACCTGGCGGCCGCGCGTGCTCACTTCCGGGTTGCCGGGCCTGGATCCAGGGCCTGAGTTCCTGGGCTGGGAGTTCCCTGCAGCCTGAAAACTGCAGCCTCAGCCCCAACTGCAGGTAATGGTCTTAACTGGGTTGGTGCATTGAGTTTCAGGGTCTGCAGAGGGAGGGGGTGCAGAGACTGTCTCACTCTCACACTCACTGTCTCACACTCATGGTCACACAGTGTGTACCCCCTCAGTCACGGTGTGTACCCCCTCAGTCACGGTGTGTACCCCCTCAGTCACGGTGTGTACCCCCTCAGTCACGGTGTGTACCCCCTCAGTCACACTGTGTACCCCCTCAGTCACAGTGTGTACCCCTCAGTCACGGTGTGTACCCCCTCAGTCACGGTGTGTACCCCTCAGTCACGGTGTGTACCCCTCAGTCACGGTGTGTACCCCTCAGTCACGGTGTGTACCCCCTCAGTCACGGTGTGTACCCCTCAGTCACGGTGTGTACCCCTCAGTCACGGTGTGTACCCCCTCAGTCACGGTGTGTACCCCTCAGTCACGGTGTGTACCCCCTCAGTCACGGTGTGTACCCCCTCAGTCACACTGTGTACCCCCTCAGTCACGGTGTGTACCCCCTCAGTCACAGTGTGTACACCTCACAGTGCGCTTGTACCCTTCAGACCCGTTAGTTCACCTCGTGTCTCTTAGCCACAGTTCCGAGCGAGCTGTTATGTTTCTTACTCTTTGCAGCGACCACGATTAGAAAGATTTAAAGATGGATCGAGGGCAGAGACGGGCAGGGCCACGCGGCGCGGGCGCGGGACGCAGGCACGGGAGGCGCCCGGAGCAGGTGGGTTGTTTGAGATTTGAGCAGCTGTGGACCCGCCGGTCTCCCTCTCTGAGGCTCACTGACCGTTAAACCTTCCGTTAAACCTTCGCAGGATCCGGATGTCCGCTTATCCAAAGCCCTTTCCTACATCCTCCGGCATGGAGCGGCTGAGCTGGGATTTGTGATGGGCAAAGGTAAGCGGGAAGCCAAGAGCTTCCCTGTGGTGGGATATCGACTGAGAGAAGTGGGATCGATCGGTCGGGATCAATGGGACAGGGAGGTCGGGATCAATGGGACAGGGAGGTCGGGATCAATGGGACAGGGAGGTCGGGATCAATGGGACAGGGAGGTCGGGATCAATGGGACAGGGAGGTCGGGATCAATGGGACAGGGAGGTCGGGATCAATGGGACAGGGAGGTCGGGATCAATGGGGCAGGGAGGTCGGGATCAATGGGGCAGGGAGGTCGGGATCAATGGGGCAGGGAGGTCGGGATCAATGGGACAGAGGTCGGGATCAATGGGATAGAGACGGGATCAATGGGACAGGGAGGACGGGATCAATGGGACAGAGGTCGGGATCAATGGGACAGGGAGGACGGGATCAATGGGACAGAGGTCGGGATCAATGGGACAGGGAGGACGGGATCAATGGGACAGGGAGGTCGGGATCAATGGGACAGAGGTCGGGATCAATGGGATAGAGACGGGACTGTTATTGGCCCGGCGAGGATTCAGTGGGCAGATCGGTGGGCTGGGGTCTTCACCCGGTGACTCGCCCACTCTTGACTTGCGTTTCTTGCAGACGGATTCCTGAATGTGGCTGAGATTCTGCGAGATTCCCGCTACAAAAGCTACACTGAGCAGGACATCCAGCGCGTGGTGGAGACGAGCAGCAAACAGCGATTCACGCTGCGCTCACACCCTGAGACCGGGACACTTCAGATCCGAGCCAACCAGGGACACACTCTGCAGGTCTCCTTAATATTCATTCTGGGATTGTGGGACAGCAGTGAGTTGAATCGGATCGGCAGTGCGCAGCCTGGGTAGCTGATAAGTCTGCCTCCAATCCACTGTGCTGCCATGGTGCAGGAGGTCGCTACACCCCAGACTGTTGGAGAGACGACTAGACTGCTCCCGGTGTGCTGGCCGAAGACGGGGTGACCTGAAATGAGTTTCAGTCTCGTCCGTGTTTTTCGTGCTGTGAGCCCCTCGGCACAAACCCACCCAGTGAATTGGCTACTTCACTCCGAGGGGCTAAAGGACGGCTGGTGTTAGTTTATCACTCAACCTTCCTCGATGGGACAGTGTAGAGGGAGCTTTACTCTGTATCTAACCCGTGCTGTCCCTGCCCTGGGAGTGTTTGATGGGACAGTGTAGAGGGAGCTTTACTCTGTATCTAACCCGTGCTGTACCTGCCCTGGGAGTGTTTGATGGGACAGTGCTTTTTTTTATTCATTCTCAGGATGTGGGTGTCGCTGGCAAGGCCAGCATGTATTGCCCATCCCTAGTTGCCCTTGAGAAGGTGGTGGTGAGCCGCCTTCTTGAACCGCTGCAGTCCGTGTGGTGAAGGTGCTCCCACAGTGCTGTTAGGGAGGGAGTTCCAGGATTTTGACCCAGCGACGATGAAGGATCGGCCGATATATTTCCAAGTCAGGATGGTGTGTGACTTGGAGGCGAACTTGGAGGTGATGGAGTCCCCATGCGCCTGCTGCCCTTGTCCTTCTAGGTGGAAGAGGTCGCAGGTTTGGGAGGTGCTGTCGAAGAAGCCTTGGCGAGTTGCTGCAGTGCATCTTGTAGATGGTACACACTGCAGCCACGGTGCGCCGGTGGTGGAGGGAGTGAATGTTTAAGGTGGTGGATGGGGTGCCAATCAAGCGGGCTGCTTTGTCCTGGATGGTGTCGAGCTTCTTGAGTGTTGTTGAAGCTGCACTCATCCAGGCAAGTGGAGAGTATTCCATCACACTCCTGACTTGTGTCTTGTAGATGGTGGAAAGGCTTTGGGGAATCAGGAGGTGAGACACTCGCCGCAGAATACCCAGCCTCTGACCTGCTCTTGTTGCCACAGTATTTATGTGGCTGGTCCAGTTAAGTTTCTGGTCAATGGTGACCCCCAGGATGTTGATAGTGGGGGATTTGGTGATGGTAACGCCATTGAATGTGAAGGGGCGATGGTTAGACTCTCGCTTGTTGGAGATAGTCATTGCCTGGCACTTCTGTGGTGCGAATGTTACCTGCCACTTATCAGCCCAAGCCTGAACATCGTCCCGGTCTTGTTGCATGCGGGCATGGACTGCTTCATTATCTGTGGAGTTGTGAATGGCGCTGAACACTGTGCAGTCATCAGCGAACATCCCCACTTCTGACCTGATGATGGAGGGAAGGTCATTGATGAAGCAGCTGAAGATGGTTGGGCCAAGGACACTGCCCTGAGGAACTCCTGCAGCGATGTCCTGGGGCTGTGATGATTGACCTTCAACCACCACAACCATCTTCCTTTGTGCTAGGTATGAGTCCAGCCAGTGGAGCGTTTTCCCTCAATTCCCATTGACTTCAGTTTTACTAGGGCTATTTGATGCCACACTCGGTCAAATGCTGCCTTGATGTCAAGGGCAGTCACTCTCACCTCACCTCTGGAATTCAGCTCCTTTGTCCATGTTTGGACCAAGGCTGTAATGAGGTCGGGAGCCGAGTGGTCTTGGCGGAACCCAAACTGGGCATCAGTGAGCAGGTGCCGCTTGATAGCACTGTCGACGACACCTTCCATCACTTTGCTGATGATTGAGAGTAGACTGATGGGGCGGTAATAGGCCGGGTTGGATTTGTCCAGCTTTTTGTGGACAATTTTCCACATTGTCGGGTAGATGCCAGTGTTGTAGCTGTTCTGGAACAGCTCGGCTAGAGGCGCAATAGTTCTGGAGCACAAGTCTTCAGCACTACAGCCGGGATGTTGTCTGGGCCCACAGCCTTTGCTGTATCCAGTGCGCTCAGCCGTTTCTTGATATCACGTGGAGTGAATCGAATTGGCTGAAGACTGGTTACTGTGATGGTGGGGACCTCAGGAGGAGGCCGATATGGATCATCCACTCGGCACTTCTGGCTGAAGATGGTGGCAAACGCTTCATCCTTGTCTTTTGCACTCACGTGCTGGGCTCCACCATCATTGAGGATGGGGATATTCTTGGAGCCTCCTCCTCCCGTTAGTTGTTTAATGGTCCACCTCCATTCACGACTGGATGTGGCAGGACTGCAGAGCTTTGATCTGATCCGTTGGTTGTGAAATCGCTTAGCCCTGTCTATATCATGCTGCTTCCGCTGTTTAGCATGCATGTAGTCCTGTGTTGCAGCTTCCCCAGGTTGGCACCTCATTTTTAGGTACGCCTGGTGCTGCTCCTGGCATGCTCTTCTACACTCCTTATTGAACCAGGGTTGATGGTAATGATAGAGTGAGGAATATGCCGGGCTATGAGGTTACAGATTGTGGTGGAATACAATTCTGCTGCTGCTGATGGCCCACAGCGCCTCATGGCTGCCCAGTTTTGAGCTGCTAGGATCTGTTCTGATTCTATCCCATTTAGCACGGTGGTAGTGCCACACAACATGATGGAGGGTGTCCTCAGTGTGAAGACGGGACTTCGTCTCCACAATGACTGTGCGGTGGTCAATACTGTCATGGACTATTGCATCTGCGACAGGTAGATTGGTGAGGATGAGGTCAAGTAGGTTTTTCCCTCGTGTTGGTTCTCTCACCACCTGCCGCAGGCCCAGTCTGACAGCTATGTCCTTCAGGACTCGGCCAGCTCGGTCAGTATTGGTGCTACCGAGCCACTCTTGGTGATGGACGTTGAAGTCCCCCACCCAGAATACATTCTGTGCCCTTGCTACCCTCAGTGCTTCTTCCAAGTGGTGCCCAACATGGAGGAGAAATCATTCATCAGCTGAGGGAGGGCGGTAGGTGGTAATCAGCAGGTGGTTTCCTTGCCCATGTTTGATCTGATGCCATGAGACATCATGGAGTCCGGAGTCAATGTTGAGGACCCCCCGGTCACTTCCTCCCAACTGTATACCACTGTGCCGCCACCTCTGGTGGGTCTGTCCTGCCGGTGGGACAGAACATACCCAGGGATGGTGATGGAGGAGTTCGCGACATTGGCTGAAAGGTATGATTCTGTGAGTATGACTATGTCAGGCTGTTGCTTGACTAGTCTGTGGGACAGCTCTCCCAATATTGGCACATGTCCCCAGATGTTGGTGAGGTCGACTGGGCTGGGTGTGCCAGTGCCGAGGTCAATGCCAGGTGGTCCGTCCGGTTTCATTCTTATTATAGTTACGGTTAGTTACAGCTGAGTGTCTCGCTGGGCCATTTCAGAGGGCAGTTAAGAGTCAACCACATTGCTGTGGGTCTGGAGTCACATATCGGCCAGACCGGGTAAGAGCGGCAGATTTCCTTCCCTAAAGGACATTAGTGAACCAGATGGGTTTTTACAACAATCTGATAGTTTCATGGTTACTATTACTGATCCTAGCTTTTCATTCCAGATTTCATTAATATAAATGAATTTAAATTCCCCAGCTGCCGTGGTGGGATTTGAACTCACGTTTACTGGATCATTAGTCCAGGTCTCTAGGATCACTAGCCCAGTGACATTACCACTATGCTACCGTTCCCATAAAGAGGGAGCTTTACTCTGTATCTAACCCGTGCTGTACCTGCCCTGGGAGTGTTTGATGGGACAGTGTCGAGGGAGCTTTACTCTGTATCTACCACGTGCTGTACCTGCCCTGGGAGTGTTTGATGGGACAGTGTAGAGGGAGCTTTACTCTGTATCTAACCCGTGCTGTACCTGCCCTGGGAGTGTTCGGTGGGACAGTGTAGAGGGAGCTTTACTCTGTATCTAACCCGTGCTGTACCTGCCCCGGGAGTGTTTGATGGGGGCAGTGTAGAGGGAGCTTTACTCTGTATCTAACCCCGTGCTGTACCTGCCCTGGGAGTGTTTGACGGGACAGTGTAGAGGGAGCTTTACTCTGTATCTAACCCGTACTGTACCTGCCCTGGGAGTGTTTGATGGGACGGTGTAGAGGGAGCTTTACTCTGTATCTAACCCGTGCTGTACCTGCCCTGGGAGTGTTTGATGGGACGGTGTAGCTTTCCTGTTTCTCACGTGTGTATAGAACCTGTTACTAAAGCTGTAAAGTTGGCCTAACCCTGGTTTGTTTATTTTGACTGGTGAGGTGGAGGAGCTGGAGCTGATCCCAATCTCCCTGGATGCCGGGAATGTTCCAGAACAGGCTGTACATGGCACCTACCTGCGACACTGGCCTTCAATTAAGGCCCAGGGGCTGCGATGCATGTCCCGCACACACATCCACCTGGCACCGGGCCTGCCCCAGGATGGGGGAGTGGTGAGCGGTGAGTTCAAGGCTCAATGGGAGGGCTTCAGATCTAAACAATGGGTCCTCGCTACAGTGTCAACCTCTCCGGCCTGGACATCCTTCCTAAAGTGTGGTGCCCAGAATTGGCCACAATCCTGGAAGTTGCTGGGACTGGAGAGTTTTAGCTATGAGGAAAGATTGGATCGGCTGGGGTTGTTTTCTTTGGAACAGAGGAGGCTGAGGGGAGATTTAATTGAGGTGTATAAAATTATGAGGGGCCGAGATAGCGTGGATAGGAAGGACCTATTTCCCTTAGCAGAGAGGTCAATAACTGGGGCCATGGATTTAAAGTAATTGGTGGAAGGATTAGAGGGGAGTTTGGGAGAACTTCTTTCACCCAGAGGGTGTGGGGGGTCTGGAACTCACTGCCTGAAAGGGTGGTAGAGGCAGAAACCCTCATCACATTTAAAAAGTACTTGGACGTGCGCTTGAAGTGCCGGAGAGCTGCTTGTCGGCCGGCACGGACACGATGGGCCGAATCTCCTCCTTCTGTGCTGTAAATTTCTCTGATTATGGGATGGGCGCTCAGTATTATGGGATGTGCTCAGTGCCACCCCAGTGGCTGAAGTTATCCACGGCTGGACCAGGTCGGTCTCCGATGGTAGAGTGTGTTGTTGTGAATATGCGGTGCTGTCGTTGGTGCCTCAGCCTCTGACCTTTCTTCTTCTGTTGGGCAGGTATGAGGACTAACTGTGATCTGGCCATCTTTATCGAGTTGAGGAGAGCTCTGAATGGTAAGCGCGGGCGGGCTGGTCACTCATTCCACCACAGGTTTGAAGCTCTCCGCGCTACAGATTGCTCTGGGATGATTTTGGACATTTTTGTTGTTTTCAGACAGGATTCCGTTTTACTTGTCCACCAATCAGGTGATTTTAACGCCAGGGAACGAGGAGGGAGTTTTGCCTCCAAAGTACTTCCAGAAAGTTCTCCAATTAAAACCAACCCGTGAGTTTCCAAAACGTTACCAGAACTGATCTTAGCCAAGGCGAACTCTCGGGATGTTCGTTCTACTGTGACAGTAAAACATCCTGTTATCGTGAGGGGTGCGGAGTCTATCAGAGAATGTTAGTGTGGGGAGTATCGCAATGTGAGGGGTGTCGTAAGGTGTACCAGTGATGAGGGCTGTGTTACTGGGACAGGTGTTGATGGGGTTCGGGGGTGGGGGGCAGTGGGCTGGTTTCACTGGGATGGGGTTCGGTGTTGAGGGGGGGTGCGTGCAGTGGGCTGCTTTCACTGGGATGGGGGCTGGGCGTGCAGTGGGCTGCTTTCACTGGGATGGGGTTCGGTGTTGAGGGGGGGGGGTGCGTGTAGTGGGGGTGGGGGTGGGCGTGCAGTGGGCTGCTTTCACTGGGCTGGTTTTGCAGCTTTGTGTTTCATCTTCCAGGATGTTTGCTCCCGCTGGAGTGAGGGGGAACCCAGAGTGCAGGAGCTTCCAGCGATGGCCTCCGATGAAGTGTGTGGGAAATCAGCCCCACCGACAGCGCGGTTAATGAATGTCTGGTGTATTTATTGAGGTGTCTCGTTGTTGCAGTAATAGAACCACTTGATGAATGACAGCGTGACAACGGTTTCTCATTTCACCAGCGGGCCGGGTGGGTTGCGATAATGAGGCAGCCACTCTCACAGTTTAAGTTTTTTTAATTGTATCCATTTATCAAAAAACATCCCAACCAGGAGAGATCATTGGTCATCAGCAACTCTTATTTTTTATTTTAAAAACCTTTTTCTCCGGCTGTACCAACTCTGAGATTGTGTACACCGGGAGGGGGGGCGTTAACTCTCTCCCACCCGACCTCACCCACTGAATTCAGGCAGAGCTCGGGACCCGGGCTGCTGCAGTTGGCCTCAGTGTGAATATGGGGGTGCAGGGAGAGGAGAAAGAGGCCCAGGGGGGTGGGGGAAAGGCCAGAGTGTGCTCACTGCCACCCAAGTGGAGACCCAGTACAGCCCAGGGTAGAAAGTGCGGCCTGGGGCTGGCTCGAAACCACGCCAAGCAGTGCACTCAGGCTACCACACCTGCAGAATGGCTTCAGGGGAGGGGAAGGGGGAAAACACCCCTGGAGTAGACAGAACATTCATAAAACCCACAGGGAAAAAAAAATCAGAGCAAAAAAAACAGAACTAACTGCGTTTTATAACGGGATGGATTCCGACTGCCTCACGAGCTCTGTAATCGTGTGTGTGGTGTTCATCAAAACTAGCGTGGGGGGGGAAGGAAGGAAAGAGAGGTCAGAGAGCAGCAACACTGCCCACACACGCAGTCTCACCAAGAAATCAGCATCATGATCAGTGTTAGTCCTGGAGCAAATGTTGCCGAACTTGCTAAACCACTGAGGAGATAGGTGACAAACCCAGAAGGAGAGGGAGATGGTTCTGGGCTTGGGGGGGTTTGTTTAAAAAGCCCGCTTGCTCTCTCTCTAAATGTGGGGAGGAAGCAGGAATACTTGCACGGGTGAAATTTGGCCATCAACTTTCGCACGACGGGGCGCTCAGAATTAACGGGGACACCGATTTCGCCAGGGGGTGGGGTGGAAAGAGGAAAAAAGAGGCAAATGGAAGCACCCACACTTGCTTATCTGGTGCGTGTGTCGTGCTCAGCATCACATCCCCGACATTAATCGAAATCTTGCTCTGAAGGCACCCTTCCTAACAGGCACCAGTCAGGCCACCCACTGGAAATCAAGACCCCCGGGGTTCAAGCCTCGCGATTGGTTAGTGAATAAAAACCATCGAAGAGAGAGAGAGAGAGAGAGAGAGAGAGAGTGTGCAAGCGAGGCAGAGAAAGAAATGGCAAACACCAGCTGTGTGATCAGGACACGCGAGCCTTGCAGCTGATCAGTGCGCGGCCCTCGACAGGCTCAGAACTTCACAAACCCAGCGGCGCTGTTTAAAAAAAAGAATCTGATGAAAACTTTGCTGTGACTCCAAGGCAGATTTTTAAAGTTTTCTCGCTTCTGGCTACTTGACGAAAACCGGAGCGGGGAGGGGGGGAATGAAGTGGAGGGGGAATGTGGCAGCTCCCAAACCCGATTAATTCAAAAGTTCATGAATGGGGGACCCAGAGGTTTCGAATCCCCCCATTCTTCGCCCAGATGCCGATTGGAACAGCTGACTACCCTACTGAAAAGAGAGAGAGAGTGCGAGAGAGAGGAGAGAGAGAGAGAGAGAGAGTGTGTCCAGCGGACACTATTATCGGATGTACAGGGTCCAGTCAGCACCCACGTTGACAGCCGGCTTGCGGATGGTCAGAACTGAGGTCTCTGCGTTGTGTTCGAAGTCCAGGCTCGATTCAGTTCCACCTGCACACACACAGGGGGGATAATAAACGTCTCACTCACTTTAACAAAATAATGTCAAACCTGAAATTGTAAATAGAGTGGCTGGTTCCTTACCAGAGAGCTTGACGATTACAGAGGAGGGTCTCCTTGCTCCCAGAACCACCACTCTCTCTATCCACGCAGCAGTGTTGAACTGGCCCTCCGGATCGGCGCATCTGAAATAAAGTTCAACGCTTTTAACACCGCACTCCGAACAGCGATCCTGGGCTCGGCCCAGTCTGGGTAACGTAACTGGAGCCCGTGCAGCTCTGCCGGCGCCGTCAACAGCGCGGACCCGGGGCTCACTTTATATTTTGGGTAAATATTTCCTGTTCATCGCTGTAATGGGATAGCAGAGTTGGGGCAACAACAGAAAACGCTGGAAACACTCAGCAGGTCAGGCAGCATCCCTGGAGAGAGAAACAGAGTTAACGGTTCAGGTCGGGGACCCTTCATCAGAACTGGAAAAGGCTGGAGATGGAACAGGTTTTAAGCAGGTGCAGAGACAGGGGGAGGAGGGAGAGGAGGAAGGCACATTCTGTGCTCGGGTCGGAGGCAGGAGAGATTAAATGTTGCAAATGGGGATGGCAGAATCATAAACAGCCTGAAACGCAGGGGTTATAGTCTGAAATTGTTGAACTCGATGTTGAGGCTGTAAGGGGCCTAATCGGAAGATGAGGTGCTGTTCCTCGAGCTTACGTTGAGCTTCATTGGAACAATGTAAGAGGCCGAGGACGGTGAGGTCTGAGTGGGAGTGGAGCGGAGAATTAAAGTGACAGGCGACCGGGAGCTCGGGGTCCCCCTTACGGACTGAACGGAGGTGTTCCGCAAAGCGGTCACCCAATCTGCGTTTGGTCTCCCCGATGTAGAGGAGACCGCATCGTGAGCAGCGAGTACAGTATACTAGATTGTTTAATAAGTCGGAACTCTCTCCACCGATGCTGCCTGGCCTGCTGAGTCTCTCCAGCATTTTCTGTGGTTATTTCAGATTTCCAGCATCGGCAGTATTTTGGCTATTGCAGCAGAGTTGGGGAACGGGAAGCTTTTGGAGCCGAGTTCAAGCATCGAGCATTCCGAGCAAAAGTCTCCTCAACTCCAGCAGGACACAAGCCCGCCCTCCCTCCCTCCCAACACCCCTCTACACTACAGCACACCAGTCAGAGCAGGACTGACTGCAGGGTCAGCTAGCGCTGAATGACACACGGACTCGTGCGGACCACGTTCACTCACAGGAACCGGCTCAAAGCTGCCTGAAACCCGGTTCACTCCGGGTCCTTGCAGTCAGAGAAGGGGGGGCTCTTCTGCCGCTCTCCCCCAGGCCGGCGCAACAACAAACGACCATGTCTCACCACCCAGCCCCAGCCACCACTTCAATTCTGGGCAAGAACCCACCAGACAATTACCTGCAGGTGAGGGAATTATTGGCAAAGGTAAACTTCCTGTGAATATATTCCTTTTTCTTTTCGAAGTTGAAAGTGTGGCCGTCATCGACAAACAGCTCCCCCTCAGCAGCATGCTAGAAAGAAAGATCACAGGTCAGCGCAAGGAACACCACCGCACCCCAGGCAGGGACAGATTGAAAGTCTCCCCCCACCCCGTCCTGAATCCACACTGGAGGCTATTCTCCCCCACACCCCCACCCCTCCCAAAGCTGGGCATTCTCAGATGCTCCCCACAGATGATGTTAAATTGAATGGCCTATTGGTGTGGCTCAGTGGGTACAAGTTCCACCCCAGAGACTTGAGCCCCAGAATCCAGGCCCACACTCCCGGTGCCAGTACTGAGGGAGCGCCGCACTGTCGGAGGGGCAGTACTGAGGGAGCGCCGCACTGTCGGAGGGGCGGTACTGAGGGAGAGCCGCACTGTCGGAGGGGCGGTACTGAGGGAGAGCCGCACTGTCGGAGGGGCAGTACTGAGGGAGCGCCGCACTGTCGGAGGGGCAGTACTGAGGGAGCGCCGCACTGTCCGAGGGGCGGTACTGAGGGTGTGTTGCACTGTCGGAGGGGCGGTACTGAGGGAGCGCCGCACTGTCGGAGGGGCGGTACTGAGGGAGCGCCGCACTGTCGGAGGGGCAGTACTGAGGGAGCGCCGCACTGTCGGAGGGGCAGTACTGAGGGAGCGCCGCACTGTCGGAGGGGCAGTACTGAGGGAGCGCCGCACTGTCGGAGGGGCGGTACTGAGGGAGCGCCGCACTGTCGGAGGGGCAGTACTGAGGGAGCGCCGCACTGTCGGAGGGGCGGTACTGAGGGAGCGCCGCACTGTCGGAGGGGCGGTACTGAGGGAGCGCCGCACTGTCGGAGGGGCGGTACTGAGGGTGTGTTGCACTGTCGGAGGGGCGGTACTGAGGGAGCGCCGCACTGTCGGAGGGGCGGTACTGAGGGAGCGCCGCACTGTCGGAGGGGCGGTACTGAGGGAGCGCCGCACTGTCGGAGGGGCCGTACTGAGGGAGCGCCGCACTGTCGGAGGGGCGGTACTGAGGGAGCGCCGCACTGTCGGAGGGGCGGTACTGAGGGAGCGCCGGTACTGTCGGAGGGGCGGTACTGAGGGAGCGCCGCACTGTGGGAGGGGGCGGTACTGAGGGAGCGCCGCACTGTCGGAGGGACAGTACTGAGGGAGCGCCGCACTGTCGGAGGGGCGGTACTGAGGGAGCGCCGCACTGTCGGAGGGGCGGTACTGAGGGAGCGCCGCACTGTCGGAGGGGCGGTACTGAGGGAGGGCCGCACTGTCGGAGGGGCGGTACTGAGGGAGCGCCGCACTGTCGGAGGGGCGGTACTGAGGGAGCGCCGCACTGTCGGAGGGGCGGTACTGAGGGAGGGCCGCACTGTCGGAGGGGCGGTACTGAGGGAGCACCGTACTGTCAGAGGTGCCGTCTTTTGGATGCGACGTTAAACCGAGGCCCCGTCTGCCCTCTCAGGTGGATATAAAAGATCCCACGGCCACTATTGGAAGAAGAGCAGGGGGAGTTCTCCCCGGGGTCCTGGGGCCAATATTTATCCCTCAACCAACATTGCTTCAGATTTGGAAAGTAATACTATAAAAATAATCAGCTCTGATGACAGAAACACAAGCAGGAGGAGAATGTGCTGATGGTACCTGTGCATTCAGTGCTACGTAGAGGGTGTAGGGATCGCTGTCCATACAGGACGATGATCTCCGCACACGTTCTTTACGAGGAACGATGGTGCCGCCACGCTGATAGACTGGAATCTGAGAGAGTCGAGGGGCAGAAGAAGATTTCAATAAAAGGCAAGAGTTGATTCAGAGCTTTAAACGTTGGGCTCCTTGTCGAGTACGTACAGCCCCGGGTCTGTGCCAGACAAGGATTGTGTGTAGTCTTGCGTTAATTTTGTGCTACCCAGGCTGGCTTAGACACAAAGTAAAGTCCCCTCTACTCCACCCGAACGACCTGCCCCAGCCCCAACTCACAACACTGCCGCTGACAGCAAAAAAATTCCATTTCAAAATTAATTTGTACTTTCCCTCTTTGGCCCACACAGTTCATTTAAGGCGGGAGCATTTCACAAATCTTTGATTGGGCTGACAGCACTTTAAAGCCTTTTCCCCGCCCCGACATTCAAAACTCCATGTTTGCAAGATTGACTGTTCTATTTCTGAGTGACTTTCGATGCATTCTTTACACCAAGAACCTGATGCACTCTGGCAGATATTAAAATAGTGCTCAACACTGCCGGTCCCAGTAAAGGGGTACGGTCCCCGGGATCCTCACACTGCCGGTCCCAGTAAAGGGGTACGGTCCC
>JASTWF010002457.1:0-26516 GCA_030390025.1 Squalus acanthias
GTGCAACAAGCAATCGAGAAGGCGAATGGGATGTTGGTCTTTATTGTGAGAAGGGCTGGAATACAAAGGGGGGAGGAAGTGATGCTTCAGTTTTACATAGCTCTGGTTAGACCCCCGGCTGGAGTCCAGAACAAGGGGGGGCAGAACCTTCAAATTAGAGCCAGGCCGTTCAGAGGGTGATGTCAGGAAGCACTTCTTCACACAAAGGGCGGTGGAAATCTGGAAGATTCAAGACTGAGATCGATAGATTTTTGTTGGGTAAGGGTATGAAGGGATTTGGAGCAAAGGTGGAATAGGCTCGAGGGGCTGAATGGGCCTCCTCCTGTTCCTGTGTAACAGGCTCGAGGGGCTGAATGGGCCTCCTCCTGTTCCTGTGTAACAGGCTCGAGGGGCTGAATGGGCCTCCTCCTGTTCCTGTGTGACAGGCTCGAGGGGCTGAATGGGCCTCCTACTGTTCCTGTGTAACAGGCTCGAGGGGGCTGAATGGGCCTCCTCCTGTTCCTGTGTAACAGGCTCGAGGGGGCTGAATGGGCCTGTTCCTGTGTGACAGGCTCGAGGGGCTGAATGGGCCTCCTCCTGTTCCTGTGTAACAGGCTCGAGGGGCTGAATGGGCCTCCTCCTGTTCCTGTGTAACAGGCTCGAGGGGCTGAATGGGCCTCCTCCTGTTCCTGTGTGACAGGCTCGAGGGGGCTGAATGAGCCTCCTGTTCCTACGGGACTCCAGTGCCTCTGTCTCCTCCACTCAGGTTAACTACCCTTTGTGTGAAGAAGTGCTTCCTGACATCAGCCCTGAACGGCCTGGCTCTAATTTGAAGGTTCTGCCCCCTTGTTCTGGACTCCCCCCACCAGAGGAAATAGTTTCTCTCTCTCTCTCTCTCTACCCCATCGAATCCTTCAATCATCTCAAACACCTCGATCGGATCGCCCCTTAATCCACTGCACTCGAGGGAGGTGGGGAGCTGCTGTTTCGCGTTCTCGCTGTCTGATATCCGGCCGCTGACCGCCTCGCTGCTTCTCCTCCTGCAGGACGCCGGACGCCTCTTGTACATCGGCCAGAACGAGTGGACGCACGTCAACTGTGCCCTGTGGTCGGCGGAGGTCTTCGAGGAAGGGGACGGCTCCCTGAAGAATGTCCACATGGCGGTGGGCCGGGGGAAGCTGATGGTGAGTCCGACTGCGCCCAGGGTCCGAGTCACATTTTTCACTCGGGTTATCCCACCACCGCTCCCCCCATCTGGATTTTGGGAAGCGTTTAACCAGCACAGAATGGAGTGAGGCGGGTCGGGGTATATGGGGATGGGCTCCTCCCGAGTGTTGCCGTGTATTCACGGGACCCGTTCCCTCCCCAGAAACTTAACTGGACCAGCCACATAACACTGTGGCAACAAGAGCAGTTCAGAGGCTGGGTATTCTGCGGCGAGTGTCTCACCTCCTGACTCCCCAAAGCCTTTCCACCATCTACAAGGCACAAGTCAGGAGTGTGATGGAATACTCTCCACTGATGACTGCACAGTGTTCAGCGCCATTCGCAACTCCTCAGATAATGAAGCAGTCCATGCCCCCATGCAACAAGACCTGGATGACATTCAGGCTTGGGCTGATAAGTGGCAGGTAACATTCACGTCACACAAGTGCCTGGCAATGACTATCTTCAACAAGCGAGAGTCCAAACACCGCCCCTTCACATTCAACGGCATTACCATCGCCGAATCCCCCACCATCAACATCCTGGGGTCACCATTGACCAGAAACTTAACTGGACCAGCCACATAAATACTGTGGCCACAAGAGCAGGTCAGAGGCTGGGTATTCTGCGGCGAGTGTCTCACCTCCTGACTCCCCAAAGCCTTTCCACCGTCTACAAGGCACAAGTCAGGAGTGTGATGGGATACTCTCCACTTGCCTGGATGAGTTGCAGCTCCAACAACACTCAAGAAGCTCGACACCATCCAGGACAAAGCAGCCCGCTTGATCGACACCCCATCCACCACCTTAAACATTCACTCCCTCCACCACCGGTGGACCGTGGCTGCAGTGTGCACCATCTACAAGATGCACTGCAGCAACTCACCAAGGCTTCTTCGGCAGCACCTCCCAAACCCGCGACCTCTTCCACCTAGAAGGACAAGGGCAGCCGGCGCATGGGAACACCACCACCTCCAAGTTCCCCTCCAAGTCACACACCATCCTGACTTGGCGATAAATCAGCCATTCCTTCATTGTCGCTGGGTCAAAATCCTGGAACTCCCTCCCTAGCAGCACTGTGAAAAAAGAAAGCCTTCTCCAGCGCCTTTCACCACCTCAGGACGTCCAAAAGCGCTTCACAGCCAATGAAGTACTTTTCTTTTAAGTGTAGCCACTGTTGTAATGTAGGAAACACGGCAGCCAATTTGTGCACAGCAAGCTCCCACAAACAGTAATGTGATAACAGTACTGCCCCTCCGACAGTGCAACGCTCCCTCAGTACTGTCCTCCGACAGTGCGGCGCTCCCTCAGTACTGCCCCTCCGACAGTGCGGCGCTCCCTCAGTACCGCCCCTCCGACAGTGCGGCGCTCCCTCAGTACCGCCCCTCCGACAGTGCGGCGCTCCCTCAGTACCGCCCCTCCGACAGTGCGGCGCTCCCTCAGTACTGACCCTCCGACAGTGCAGCACTCCCTCAGTACTGCCCCTCCGACAGTGCGGCGCTCCCTCAGTACCGCCTCTCCGACAGTGCGGCGCTCCCTCAGTACTGTCCCTCCGACAGTGCGGCGCTCCCTCAGTACTGCCCCTCCGACAGTGCGGTGCTCCCTCAGTACTGGCACTGGGGGTGCCGGCCTGGATTATGGGGCTCGAGTCACTGCAGTGTGGCCTGGAACCCACGACCTTCTGACTCAGAGGATCGGGAGCGTGAAACTCATTGAGCCAGGGCTGAGACATAAACGGGATTGAAATAGAGAGCTCCAGTTTCGGGGCCTCCTCCTGAGCGTGATTCTAATCCTTGCTCCTTCTCTTCCCCGCCCAGCGCTGCGAGTACTGCCAGAGGCCAGGAGCGACAGTGGGCTGTTGCCTGTCCTCCTGTCAAAGCAACTATCACTTCATGTGTGCCCGGGCCTGCAAGTGTGTGTTCGAAGAGGATAAGAAGGTGTACTGCCAACGACACAAGGACTTGGTGCAGGGAAAGGTGCGTACCTCAGACACAGACGCGCGTCCCGTCACCGTGCGGGGGAATCGCAGTCACAGACCCGCGTCCCGTCACCGTGCGGGGGAATCGCAGACACAGACCCGCGTCCCGTCACCGTGCAGGGGGAATCGCAGACACAGACCCGCGTCCCATCACCGTGCGGGGGAATCGCAGACACAGACCCGCGTCCCGTCACCGTGCGGGGGAATCGCAGACACAGACCCGCGTCCCAGTCACCGTGCGGGGGAATCGCAGACACAGACCCGCGTCCCGTCACCGTGCGGGGGAATCGTAGACACAGACCCGCGTCCCATCGCAGTGCGGGGGAATCGCAGACACAGACCTGCGTCCCGTCACCGTGCGGGGGAATCGCAGACACAGACCTGCGTCCCATCGCCGTGCGGGGGAATCGCAGACACAGACCCGCGTCCCATCACCGTGCGGGGGAATCGCAGACACAGACCCGCGTCCCGTCACCGTGCGGAGGAATCGCAGACACAGACCCGCGTCCCATCACCGTGCGGGGGAATCGCAGACACAGACCCGCGTCCCATCACCGTGCGGGGAAATCGCAGACACAGACCCGCGTCCCATCACCGTGCGGGGGAATCGCAGACACAGACCCGCGTCCCATCACCGTGCGGGGGAATGGCAGACACAGACCCGCGTCCCATCACCGCGCGGGGGCAGCATTCCCGGAGAGGGCCCCTCGAGTGAGACGCTGGCTGGGATTGTGCCCTTCGGCAGAGAGTGATGTAAAGCGACTGCTTAGATCATCGCTGTGCATTTCCCCTGCTGCCATGTTAACTGCTGCCTTCTCCCCAGACTGTTCTCGAAGATGGCTTTGAGGTGATGCGGAGAGCTTACGTAGATTTCGAAGGAATCACGCTTCGGCGAAAGTTTCTCACCGGGCTGGAGCCGGAGAACATCAGCATGATGATTGGTGAGTGTGCGCTGAAGACTATGATGGGATCACAGGCTTTTACAGATAGCCATTGGTGCACTCCTCCATTCACTGCTCCCTGCTCCAAGCTGAAACACAATTCACCACTCACCACTCGTCAAATCCATTTTCCCCTTTCCCTGCTTCAGTTTTGCTTATTCTGCGCTGTGTGAGGGATGGGAAATGGAGAACTCCCTCTACACTGTCCCATCAAACACTCCCAGGGCAGGTACAGCTCGGGGTTAGATACAGAGTAAAGCTCCCTCTACACTGTCCCATCAAACACTCCCTGGGCAGGTACATCACGGGTTAGATACAGAGTAAAGCTCCCTCTACACTGTCCTCATCAAACACTCCCAGGGCAGGTACAGCACGGGTTAGATACAGAGTAAAGCTCCCTCTACACTGTCCTCATCAAACACTCCCAGGGCAGGTACAGCACGGGGTTAGATACAGAGTAAAGCTCCCTCTACACTGTCCCATCAAACACTCCCAGGGCAGGTACAGCACGGGTTAGATACAGAGTAAAGCTCCCTCTACACTGTCCCATCAAACACTCCCAGGGCAGGTACAGCACGGAGTTAGATACAGAGTAAAGCTCCTTTTACATGACCCCAGGAATATGTGTTTGCTGCAACCTTAGGTGAGAGTGGTGAGAATGTGGAACTCGCTACCACAGGGAGTGGTTGAGGCGAAGAGCAGAGATGTGTTTAAGGGGAAGCTGGATAAACACATGAGGGAGAAAGGAATAGAAGGATATGGTGATGGGGCGAGATGACGAGGGGTGGGAGGAGGCTGGTGTGGAGCATAAACACCGGCACGGAGCAGTGGGGCCGAATGGCCTGTTTCTGTGCTGTCGACTCGATGGGAGTGCCCCTGTGTGACATCAGCTCACTGATCACCGTCTTTGGACTTTACGGATCCCGGCAAAATTCGCGGCTGTTTTCAGGTGTCGGCTGAAACTGTTGAAAAGTCATTTCACAGAAGATCTATACAGGTTGCAGGGCAAGACTATCCTGCCCTTCGCCCGAACCACCCCCCACACCTTTCCCCAATCTGACCTCTGATCCAATGTCGCAGTTTAGTTTGAAGGAGTGTCTCTGGTTCACTTTGTCCGCATCATCTTACAGCCTCATGTCGCTGTATAGGGGCTGAGATAAATCTTGTCATTCATGTATGAAGTAACACTGGGTGGCCTGCTGGTGGCGCTGTCCAGGGAGAGTATAAATACTCTGCCATGGGCCCAGCTTGCTTAGGACATTCCTCAACAGGAACTCGTGAAGGACACAACTGGATCTCCATGTTGAAAAACAGTTGATTAAAGCTTTGTTTAACGCTTCGACCAAGTGCCTAGTAGTTTCTTACGTCAGGGCCTCTTCCTCTCAGTCGCTTCCTCTCTGGGTCCAAGACGCGTATTTCTTCATCCTTCCCTCTTAAGTCTGACCCCCCCCCCCCATCCTCCTTGTGTCTCGACGACCAGAACTGGGCACGGTGCTGGGGGCGAGATCTGACAATGAATCCTGGTCTTCAATCACTTCCCCCCCCCCCCCCCCCCCACCCCAGCGCTCTCTCTCCCCCACGCGCACGCGCTCTCTCTCTCTCTCTCTCTCTCTCTCTCTCTCTCTCTCTCTCTCTCTCTGTCTCTCTCTCTTTCCCTCTGCTCTCTCTCTCTCCCCCACGCGCTCGCGCTCTCTCTCTCTCTCTCTCTTTCCCCCCTTCCCCCCACCCCCTGCTCTCTCTCTCTCTCTCCCCCACGCGCTCTCTCTCCCTCCCCCTCGCTCTCTTTTGCCATAGATTGATTCCTGGGATGAGAGGGATGTCCTATGAGGAGAGATTGAGTAGATTGGGCCTATACTCTCTGGAGTTTAGAAGAATGAGAGGAGATCTCATTGAAACATATAAGATTCTGAGGGGGATTGACAGGGTAGATGCTGAGAGGCTGTTTCCCCCTGGCTGGAGAGTCTAGAACCAGGGGTCACAGTCTCAGAATAAGGGGTCGGCCATTGAGGACTGAGATGAGGAGGAATTTCTTCACTCAGAGGGTGGTGAATCTTTGGAATTCTCTGCCCCAGAGGGCTGTGGAGGCTCAGTCTTTGAGTATATTCAAGGCTGAGATCGATAGATTGTTGAATATTAAGGGAATCAAGGGATATGGGGATCGGGCGGGAGCGTAGAGTTGAGGTCGATGATCAGCCGTGATCTTATTGAATGGCGGAGCAGGCTCGAGGGGCCGAATGGCCGACTCCTCCTATTTCTTATGTTCTTATGTTCTCTCTCTCTGTGTGCAGGATCGATGACCATCGACAGTTTAGGCATCCTGACGGAGTTGTCGGAGTGTGAGGGACGCATCTTTCCTGTCGGTTATCAGTAAGTGTGTGGTTTGCTGTGCGTGGCCTGCTGTGCGTGGCCTTGAGTAGCAACAGAGCAACCTGCCTTGTATCGTGAAGGGATCTGTGGTATTTTTTTTTTGAGAACAACTGATGTTCTTCCCCCCGCCCCTCCCACCCCACCCTCTTCTGAAGGCTCTCTTATCTAAGCCCTACCTCCCACCTCCCCTGTCCTGACAGATTTTTATTTGATATGGTAAGTGACATGAATCTTGGATGAAGTAACACTGGGCGGTCTGCTGGTGGCGCTGTCCAGGGAGAGTATAAATACTCGGCCATGGGCCCAGCTTGCTTAGGACATTCCTCAACAGGAACCAGTGAAGGACACAACTAGGTCTCCATGTTGAAAACCAGTTGATTAAAGCTTTGTTTAACGCTTAGTAAGATTAAGGGGTGATCTAATCGAGGTGTTTGAGATGATTGAAGGAGTCGATAGGGTAGAGAGAGAGAGAAACTATTTCCTCTGGTGGGGGGAGTCCAGAACAAGGGGGCAGAACCTTAAAATTAGCGCCAGGCCGTTCAGGGGTGATGTCAGGAAGCACTTCTTCACACAAAGGGTGGTGGAAATCTGGAACTCTCTCCCCAAAAAAGCTGTTGAGGCGGGGGTCAATTGGAGCTTTCAAGACTGAGATCGATAGATTTGTGTTGGGTGAGGGTGTTAAGGGTTACGGAACCAAGGCGGGTAGATGGAGTTAAGATACAGATCAGCCACGATCTGATTGAATGGTGAAAGGTTAATGGGGAGATTGACCAGAACGGTCCCAGGGGATGAGGGGCTTCAGTGATGCGGAGAGACTGGAGAAGCTGGGGTTGTTCTCCTTAGAGCAGAGAAGGTTAAGGGGAGATTGACCAGAACGGTCCCAGGGATGAGGGATTTCAGTGATGTGGAGAGACTGGAGAAGCTGGGGTTGTTCTCCTTAGAGCAGAGAAGGTTAAGGGGAGATTGACCAGAATGGTCACAGGGATGAGGGACTTCAGTGATGTGGAGAGACTGGAGAAGCTGGGGTTGTTCTCCTTACAGCAGAGAAGGTTAAGGGGAGATTGACCAGAATGGTCACAGGGATGAGGGACTTCAGTGATGTGGAGAGACTGGAGAAGCTGGGGTTGTTCTCCTTAGAGCAGAGAAGGTTAAGGGGAGATTGACCAGAATGGTTCCAGGGATGAGGGATTTCAGTGATGTGGAGAGACTGGAGAAGCTGGGGTTGTTCTCCTTACAGCAGAGAAGGTTAAGGGGAGATTGACCAGAATGGTCCCAGGGATGAGGGACTTCAGTGATGTGGAGAGACTGGAGAAGCTGGGGTTGTTCTCCTTACAGCAGAGAAGGTTAAGGGGAGATTGACCAGAATGGTCCCAGGGATGAGGGACTTCACTGATGTGGAGAGACTGGAGAAGCTGGGGTTGTTCTCCTTAGAGCAGAGAAGGTTAAGGGGAGATTGACCAGAATGGTCCCAGGGATGAGGGACTTCAGTGATGTGGAGAGACTGGAGAAGCTGGGATTGTTCTCCTTAGAGCAGAGAAGGTTAAGAGGAGATTTAATGGAGGCGTTCAAAATCATGAGGGGTTTCGATGGAGTAAATAAGGAGAAACTGTTTCCAGTGGCAGGAGGGTCGGTAACCAGAGGACACAGATTGAAGATAATCGGTAAAAGAACCAGAGGGGGAGATGAGGAGAATTGTTTTTCCGCAGCGAGTTGTTGTGATCTGGAACGCGCTGCCTGAAAGGGCGGTGGAAGCAGATTCAATAGTAACTTTCAAAAGGGGGAATTGGATAAATACTTGAAGGGGAAAAATTCACAGGGCTGTGGGGAAAGAGCAGGGGGGAGTGGGACTAATTGGAGAGCTCGTTCAAAGAGCCGGCACAGGCAGGATGGGCCGAATGGCCTCCTCCTGTGTGCGGTGTGATTGTGTAATCGAATGCCCCACAGTGTCGGGAGCGCCGTGCGTCTACAGTCAGTGAGGACATGACCGGAGGAGTGTTTTAATTCGATCAGTCCGTGACTCGACCCCCCCCTCTCTCTCTCTCTCTCTGTGTGTAGATGTTCCCGTGTGTACTGGAGCACGATCGACGCCAGGAAGCGGTGCGTGTACCGGTGTAAGATCATGGAGTATCACCCGCCGGCCTGGGAGAATGACGTCAACAGCAGGGACGACGGCACCAATCACACCATCGTGCACAGCCCCAGCACTGCAGGTACACGAGGAGCCGTTGGCGTCTGGGCGAGGAGCTCTCCGTCAACAGGTCGCTTTATGCAGAGAGACATCATTTCAAACCAGCGCACAATTAACACAACTCCCTTATACTGCATCACATAATAAATCCCAGCCTGTAACTCACTCCCAGGTATCTGTTATTCTATATATAAACCCCCCGAACCCCTCGACTAGATTCCAGCCTGTAACTCACTCCTGGGGATCTGTTATTCTATATATAACCCCCGAACCCCTCGATTAGATTCCAGCCTGTAACTCACTCCCGGGTATCTGTTATTCTATATATAAACCCCCCGAACCCCTCGATTAGATTCCAGCCTGTAACTCACTCCTGGGTATCTGTTATTCTATATATAAACCCCCCGAACCCCTCGATTAGATTCCAGCCTGTAACTCACTCCCGGGTATCGGTTATTCTATATATAAACCCCCGAACCCCTTGATTAGATTCCAGCTAGTAACTCACTCCCGGGTATCGGTTATTTTATATATAAACCCCCCGAACCCCTCGACTAGATTCCAGCCTGTAACTCACTCCTGGGGATCTGTTATTCTATATATAACCCCCGAACCCCTCGATTAGATTCCAGCCTGTAACTCACTCCTGGGTATCTGTTATTTTATATATAAACCCCTCGAACCCTCGATTAGATTCCAGCCTGTAATTCACCATATTGTTTCAGTCATGGCTCAGTGGGTTTAGCACTCTCTCTGTCTCTCAGTCAGAAGGTCGTGGGTTCAAGTTTCACTCCAGAGACTTGAGCCCATAATCCAGTCCAACACTCCCACTGTCTGTACTGAGGGAGCGCTGCACTGTCGGAGGGGCAGTACTGAGGGAGCGCCGCACTGTCGGAGGGGCAGTACTGAGGGAGCGCTGCACTGTCGGAGGGGCAGTACTGAGGGAGCGCCGCACTGTCGGAGGGGCAGTCCTGAGGGAGCGCCGCACTGTCGGAGGGGCAGTACTGAGGGAGCGCTGCACTGTCGGAGGGGCAGTACTGAGGGAGCGCCGCACTGTCGGAGGGGCAGTACTGAGGGAGCGCCGCACTGTCGGAGGGGCAGTACTGAGGGAGCGCCGCACTGTCGGAGGGGCAGTACTGAGGGAGCGCCACACTGTTGGAGGGGCAGTACTGAGGGAGTGCCGCACTGTCGCAGGTGCCGTCTTTCGGATGAGACGTTAAACCGAGGCCCCGTCTGCCCCCTCGGGTGGATGTAAAAGATCCCACAGCCACTATTTCATCAAGAGCAGGATGAGTTCTCCCCTGTGCCCCTGGGGCCAATATTTATCCCTCAACCAACATCACTAAAAACAGATGATCTGGGTCATTATCACATTGCTGTTTGTGGGAGCTTGCTGTGCGCAAATTGCCTGCTGCGTTTCCCACATTACAACAGTGACCGCACTTCAAAAAAAGTACTTCATTGGCTGTGAAGCGCTTTGGCACGTCCTGAGATGGTGAAAGGCGCCGGAGGAATGGGAGTCTTTCTTTTCCTTTGCTCCGACAAGCCCTGGCCCACGCACCACGATGGCCGGAGCATCAGGACCAGACGTTTCTGACCCTCCTCAACTCCTTCCCCCCCCCCAATCTCCACAGAGAAATAAACCCAGGGCCAGTAAAACTCTGGACATTTCGGGCTGGATTTTCATTGACCCGTGGAGGCGGGTTTGGAGGCGTGTGGGGGGTTTAAAATTGTAAAAAGTGGCGGGCGGACCTGATCCCGACTCCATCCCGCCTCCACGCAATTTTGACAAAATCAGTCGCGGGGTTCCCGACTCCGTCCCGCCTCCAAGAGGCGGGAGAGGCCATTAAAGCCCTTAACAAGCCCTAAATTGGCTCTGTAATGCCATTTTGAAACGTTTTAGCTAGTTTAACCCTTTTCCCACGTGAAGCACGCCTGGTGTGAAACATGCCAGTGAAACCTGGCGGGAGCACAAGTGGATAGCTGACTATCAGCTGCAGGTCCACTATTACAACGGAGATGTGATGAAGGTAGTAGTAGTATTAGGTCTGAAAGTCGCCTCTGATGCTGCTGCATTGAATGTCTTCAGAGACTGCCTGGCCTTTGCTGTGAGAGGACCTGGATGCAAAAAAATTCTCTCTCTCCTGTCTCTCTCTCTCTCTGTCTCTCTCTCTCTCTCCTGTCTCTCTCTCCTGTCTCTCCTCTCTCTCTCTCTCTCTCTCTCTGTCTCTCTCTCTGTCTCTCTCTCTCTGTCTCTCTCTCTCTCCTGTGTCTCTCTCTCTCTCTCTCTCTCTCTCTCTCTCTCTCTGTCTCTCTCTGTCTCTCTCTCTCTCTCTCTCTGAGATGCTGCTCATTTTGCATCCAGGTCCTCTCACAGCAAAGGCCAGGCAGTCTCTGAAGACCTTCAATGCAGCAGCAATGATGACATCATCAGAGGCGACTTTCAGACTGAAAACACTGATTGGTTCCTGGGTTCCCACATGCTGGAACTCAATTGCCCAATTAGGTGAAAATTGCATCAAACTCCCACATCCAATCGCAGTCGGGTGGATAACACGACCCCAACCCGCCCCAGTATCAAAATCCAGCCCTTCATCTCCGAAATCCCCGGCCTCAGGCGATTTGAAACACAAGAGCAGAGAATCTCAGAAACCTACAGCACAGGAGGAGGACATTCGGTCCGTCGTACCTGTGCCGGCTCTTCGATAGAGCAGCCGTGTTCAGTCCCACGTCCCCGCAGATTGCACGGGGTCCTTGCCTTCTGCGTAGTTCTGTGTCGCGAGTCGGGGTGGGGCGTTTTCTGCTCTGCGTGACCTTCGTTTTTTTCTTTTCCGTTTTTTTTCAGATGTGAATGACGCGGCGGAACCTGCCGCCGAGAGCAGGCAGGACTGCCGGGCCGACCCCCGCTCTCCCGAGCGCCACTCGCCGGCCCAGAAAGCCGGGCCCCTCCCACCGCCCCGGCCCCTGCCCTGCAGCCGCATCAAGACCCCCAGTTACTCCCCGGCCTGCCGGTGGTCGGCAAGCGGCTCGCGACCACTCCCCTCGCCAGGTAAGTCCGCCGAAATAAAACTGGCCTCGCTTTCCAAACTGCGGGGGAAGAATAAGGAGGCCGCATACCTCTTGGGAAGTAAATGTCTGAATGGGGTCGAGGAACAGAGGGGTCTAGGGATAGAGATACACAAATCACTCAAAGTAGCGACGCAGGTTAATGAGGTCATAAAACAAACCAAACCAGGCACTGGGGGTTCATTTCTAGAGGGATAGATTTGAAAAGCAGAGAAGTTATGTTGAACTTTTATAGAACCTTGGTTAGAAGGATGTTCTTGCCATGGAAGGAGTTCAGCGAAGATTCACCAGGCTGATACCTGGGATGGCAGGAATGACGTATGAGGAGAGATTGGGTCGATTGGGCTTATACTCGCTGGAGTTTAGAAGAATGAGAGGGGATCTCATTGAAACTTATAAAATTCTGACAGGACTGGACAGACTAGATGCAGGAAGGATGTTCCCGATGGTCGGGGAGTCCAGAACCAGGGGTCACAGTCTAAGGATAAGGGGTAAGCCATTTAGGACAGAGATGAGGAGGAATTTCTTCACCCAGAGAGTGGTGAATCTGTGAAATTCTCTGCCATAGAAGGCAGTAGAGGCCAATTCATTAAATAGATTCAAGAAGGAGTTGGATATATTTCTTAAGGCTAAAGGGATCAAGGGATATGGGGAGAAAGCAGGGACAGGGTACTGAATTTGGATGATCAGCCATGATCGCATCGAATGGCGGAGCAGGCTCGAGGGGCCGAATGGCCGACTCTTCTATGTTTCTATGACCGCACTTGGAGCACTGTGCACAGTTCTGGTCTCCATATACCTTGGTTAGACCACACTTGGAGCACTGTGCACAGTTCTGGTCTCCATATACCTCGGTTAGACCACACTTGGAGCACTGTGCACAGTTCTGGTCTCCATATACCTTGGTTAGACCACACTTGGAGCACTGTGCACAGTTCTGGTCTCCATATACCTTGGTTAGACCACACTTGGAGCACTGTGCACAGTTCTGGTCTCCATATTATAAAAAAGATATAGAGGCACTGGAGAAGGTACAAAAAAAGATTTACAAGGATGATACCAGAACGGAGAGATTATTCCTATCAGGAAAGATTCAACAGGCTGGGGCTCCTTTCTCTAGAAAAGAGAAGGCTGAGGGGTGACCTGATAGAGGTCTTTAAAATTATGAAGGGGTTCGATAGGGTAGACGTAGAGAAGATGTTTCCACTTGTGGGGGAGACCAGAACTAGGGGCCATCAATATAAGATAGTCACTGATAAATCCAATAGGAAATTCAGGAGAAACTTCTTTCCCCAGAGAGTGGGGAGAATGGGGAACTCGCTACCACAGGGAGTGTTCAGGTGCTAACCGGGCTGTTGTCTTGTGTGTTTCAGGGAGTCCGGCTTCCGTTTCTCATCACATCCTGACGGTCAGTGACCCGGCCGTGTCTCCGAGCCGCCGCTCGGTGGTTCCCAGGCGGCACGGCTTGATGTCCCACCACCCTGTGGCCCCCCGGGCCCCCGCGGCCTCCCACTCGCTCAGGCCCAAGGACAGCACCCCCCTGCCCCACCACCTGGTCAACGCCTCCTTCCGGGACGGGGCGCTGAACGCCGCGGCAGCGGAGCGGCGCGGCAGCCTGCCGGACAACCCGGGCCCGGCCGCCAAACCGGCCAACAGCTGCCCCGCCAAGCAGGCGGCCCCACCACCGGCCGGATTCAACGAGCGCGGCAAGTCTTCCACCTCGTCCAAGTGGCCGGGCAGCTGGCAGGCGCCCTGCGCCAGGGAAACGCGCCCTCCCCCCACCGCGGCTGCCTCCGGCTCCCCTCCCCCGGCCCCCCGCCCCGTCGAGCGCAACGGGCTGGAGAGGAGCGCCGCCGCGGCCGGCCAGCCCATGGGGAATTTGGAGGAGGAGGAGGAGGAGGAGACGGGCGGCGCCGGGAAGCCTCAGGCCTCCAAGCGGAGCGGCCCAGAGATGATCTCGGGGAGGTGGAAGCCCGAGGCCGGGTGCGGCCCGGGCGCCAGGGAGCAGCAGCCGAACCCCGGCAAGCCCAAGATCGTCGAGACCTACGGGCAGTTTGGCATCAGGAGGATGGAGGCGTCGGAGCTCAGCAATCGCCCGGCCCCCAGGAAGCCCTCGCCGCTGGCCGAGAAGGACGCTCCCCTGGACCACGCCTACCCGCTGAGCGCCGCCGAGCTGTTGGCCCCGCCCTTCGCCGAGGGGTTTGCCGACGGAGGAGGCCTGGGGGCCGCCGGGGAGACTCCCTCCCTCCTGGACGGCGAGGACGAGGAGCACCCCTTCGAGGAGATCGACATGGACATCGTGTCGGTGCTGGGCTGCGGAGCCCGGGGCGAGCAGATCCTGACCGAGTCCTTCCAGGACCAGACCCTGCACTACGGGGCCCAGATCATCGTGGGCGACCAGCGGGACCTGGAGGCCGGCGCCGGCCCCTGCAAGAGGAAGTACCCCTCGCCGGTCGAGCTGCTGGGCGGGGAGGGCGAGGAGGCCAACACGTCTGACGACGATCTGGACAATTACTACAACTTTGCCCGCACGGTGGTGACGGAGGAGGTGATGGACCAGCTGGCCTCCGAGTGCTTCAGCCTCGACGGGGAGGTCCCCCGCATCGACCAGCTGGACGGGGTGGACGACTCGACCGACGGCGACCTCAAAGGGAGGCCCCTGCAGCGCAAGAGCCAGAGGGGCGTCCCGGGCGAGGAAGAGGAGGCGGCGGCGGCGCGAGCCAAGGCCGCAGACTCTTCGCCCCCGGGCGTGGCGCCGGAGCCAGGCGCCGCCTCCTCTCCCCCCGGGAAGGGTCTGCCAGAGCCCGACGTCCTGGGCGAGGAGCTGGGCAACATCCTGCCTTCGGAGATCATGGACTTTGTGCTGAAGAACACTTCGGGCATGCCGCCCGTGGGGGAAGCCTCGGAGACGCCGGCCACGTTGCAGCTCCCTCCCCCGCCCGAGGCCACGGCCGACTTTGCTTTGTCCCTGCAGCCCATCGCGGCCAAAGAGATGCCGGCGGACCTGCCCCCTGCCGCGGAAGACCTCCGAGCCGGGGCTCCCTCTGGTGGCCAGGCAGAGCCTGCCCGAAACAACCACCTGGCGGATCAGGACGGAAGCCCTCCCACCGCCTTAAAGGGGCAGGGGGCCCCTGGCGCGCCGGAGCCGGTTGGAGACGGGGAGGGGGATCCGACCGAAGACCCCGTCGAGCGGGGAGGCGCCCCAGTCCCAGGCCCCGACCGCGGACCCTCAGTTCCCCGAGCCGCCCCAGATCCAGCGGGTGTGCGTCAACATCTCGGCCGAGCCCCTGGGGCTGGGTGGGGCCGCAGGGTCGGGGGGCAGGAGCCCGGGTGTCCAGAGCCCGCCCAGCGCCGAGAGCGTGATCCTGGTCAACAAGCACGGCCACCACGTGGTCATCCTGAAGAGCGTGCAAGACAAGCTCGCCGAGACGGGCAAGCCGAAGGCCGCCACCGCCGCCGGGCACAGCCTCCCCAAACCCGTCCCGGGGCCAGCGCCAACAGCTCAGCACCGCCCTCAACCCATCGCGCTCAACAGAATGCCCGCCGGCGCACCGGCCAAGAGCCTGCCGGCCCCGGAGGCCCAGGTTCCAACCTACGGCGGCTGCGGCCAGCACCCAAAGACTCACCTGAAGCTGGTGGCCCCCAAAGGGGCGCCGACGTTCTCCTCCTTGGGCGGAGTGGGCCTGCCCGAGATCCAGGCGCGGCCCGTCGACTGCCAGCCCCAGAAAGGCCTGACCGGCATCCTCCAGCTGTCCAAGCCCGAGCTGGTGTACCTCAACCACCCGGCGCCCCAGAGCTACGGGGCGGTGCTGGTCGGCCCCTCGGGGCCGGTCACCTTGCTGGGGCCCGAGGCCCCGGCGCTGGCCCTGGGCTCCCCCATTCTCAACGTGGTCTCGGTGCAGCCGGGCTCCGTGCTGACCGCGGCGGGCGGCGGCGTCGGCGGCCCAGTGACCGGCCAGCTCCTCAACCACGGGCCCCTCAACCTCAGCACCGTGCCGCTCCTGGCCCAGGACGGCAGAGGGGGGCCGGTCGGCGGGCTGGTCTTCAGCCGGACGGAGCAGCCGTTGGCCACCTGCCTCGTGCCGATCGCGCAGGGCCCGGCCCCGAATCTGGTGACCGCCTCCCAGAAGGTCCAGGTCTTCCAGCCGCCCCTGGCGCCGGCGCCCGCTTACAAGCTCCTCAACGCGGGAGGCGAGAAGGCGGCCAACGTCAAGACACCCGGCGGGCCGCGGACCGCCGCCCCTCACCCCACCGGGCTCCAAGCGGGCGCCGCCCACCCCCCGAACTCGGCCCAGCCCGCCTCCAACGCCGGCCTCAAACACCTCTTCCTCTCCTCCGACCGCTTCCACGTCAAGAAGCAGAAGACCTCGCACATCTGGCTGGATCAGTTCGGGGCGGAGCACAAGCTCCTGGAGGAATTGCCGAAGATACCAGCACCCACCTCGTTGGGGTGAGTATGTCGCTCGAGTTTAGCGGGGCGGGGGGGGAGGGAGGGCGATGTGACGCCGTTGCCCCAGTCCCAGTTCCGTTACTTGAGAAGGATACACTTGCATTAGTATCTTCAAATTCTTTTTCAACTCGCTTCCCTGCTCCAGTCCCACAACCCTTTCAGATCTCTGCGCTCCGACAATTCTGGCCTCTTGCCCATATCTGATTGTAGTCGCTCCACCATTGGCGGCCGTGCCTTCCGCTGCCTGGGCCCCAAGCTCTGGAATCCCCTCCCTCAACCTCTCCCCTCTCTACCTTTCTCTCTCTCTCTACCTTTCTCTCCGTCTCTCTACCTTTCTCTCCTTCTCTCTACCTTTCTCTCTCTCTCTACCTTTCTCTCCCTCTCTCTACCTTTCTCTCTCTCTCTCTACCTTTCTCTCCCTCTCTCTACCTTTCTCTCTCTCTCTCTACCTTTCTCTCCCTCTCTCTACCTTTCTCTCTCTCTCTCTACCTTTCTCTCCCTCTCTCTACCTTTCTCTCTCTCTCTCTACCTTTCTCTCCCTCTCTCTACCTTTCTCTCTCTCTCTCTACCTTTCTCTCCCTCTCTCTACCTTTCTCTCTCTCTCTACCTTTCTCTCTCTCTCTCTACCTTTCTCTCCCTCTCTCTACCTTTCTCTCCCTCTCTCTACCTTTCTCTCTCTCTCTCTACCTTTCTCTCCCTCTCTCTACCTTTCTCTCTCTCTCTCTACCTTTCTCTCTCTCTCTCTACCTTTCTCTCTCTACCTTTCTCTCCGTCTCTCTACCTTTCTCTCCCCTCTCTACCTTTCTCTCTCTCTACCTTTCTCTCTCTCTCTACCTTTCTCTCCTTCTCTCTCTCTCTCTACCTTTCTCTCTCTCTCTCTCTCTACCTTTCTCTCCGTCTCTCTACCTTTCTCTCCGTCTCTCTACCTTTCTCTCCATCTCTCTACCTTTCTCTCCCCCTTTACAATGCTCCTTAAAACCTACCTCATTGACCGAGCCTGTCCTATTATCTCTTTGAGTGGCTTGGTATCAAAGTTTGTTCGGTGACGCTCCCGTGGGGCACCTTGGGACGTCTTACTGCATTGAAGGCGCTGCCTAAATGCAAGTTGCTGTTGCTGTTGTTATCTAGGCAAACACAGCCACAATGTTCCTCAAACATCAATCTGTTTTTACGGGCGGTATTGGCTGAGAATGGGGAACTCGCTACCACAGGGAGTGGTTGAGGCGAAGAGCAGAGATGCATTGAAAGGGAAGCTGGTTAAACACATGAGGGAGAAAGGAATAGAAGGATATGGTGATGGGGTGAGATGAAGAGGGGAGGGAGGAGGCTGTTGTGGAGCATAAACACCGGCACGGAGCAGTGGGGCCCAATGGGCTGTTTCTGGGCTGTACGTACTATGTAACTATGCATTGGAGGCAGTTCAGAGACGATTCACAAGGTTAATTCCAGAGACGAGGGGGTTGACTTATGAAGAAAGGCAGGAATGACGTATGAGGAGAGATTGGGTCGATTGGGCTTGTATTCGCTGGAGTTTAGAAGAATGAGAGGGGATCTCATTGAAACTTATAAAATTCTAACAGGACTAGACAGACTAGATGCAGGAAGGATGTTCCCGATGGTCGGTGGAGTCCAGAACCAGGGGTCACAGTCTAAGGATAAGGGGTAAGCCATTTAGGACTGAGATGAGGAGGAATTTCTTCACCCAGAGAGTGGTGAACCTGTGGAATTCTCTACCACAGAAGGCAGTTGAGGCCAATTCATTCAATATATTCAAGAAGGAGTTGGATATATTTCTTAAGGCTAAAGGGATCAAGGGATATGGGGAGAAAGCAGGGACAGGCTACTGAATTTGGATGATCAGCCACGATCTCATTGAATGGCGGAGCAGGCTCGAGGGGCCGAATGGCCTACTCCTGCTCCTATCTTCTATGTAAAGGTTGAGCAGGTTGGGCCGATACTCAGTGGAATTTAGAAGAATGAGAGGTGATCTTATCGAAACATTTAAGATTCTGAGGGGGCTCGACACGAAAGATGTGGAGAGGATGTTTCCCCTCGTGGGGAAATCTAGAACTCGGGGGGGCACAGTTTCAGAATAAAGGGTCGCCCTTTTAGGACTAAGATGAGGAGGAATTTCTTCTCTCTGAGGGTTGTAAATCTGTGGAATTCTCTGCCCCAGAGAGCTGTGGAGGCTGGGTCATTCAATACATTTAAGGTGGAGATAGACAGATTTTTGCAAGATAAGGGAGTGAAGGGTTATGGGGAGCGGGCGGGGAAGTGGCTTTGAGCCCAAGATCAGCCATGATCTTATTGAATGGCGGAGCAGGCTCGAGGGGCCAAGTGGCCTATTCCGGCTCCTATTTCTTTCTAAGCCGTTTGTGGTTGTCTGGGAACGTATCTGGTGAGTGGGTCAATTACCAGAGGTCGTAGATTGAAAATCATTGGCAAAAGATCTAGAGGGGGAGGCGAGGAGAGATTTTCTCACTCGGAGTTGTCAGAATAGTCATAGAGTCATAGAGTTATTCAGCACAGAAAGAGGCCCTTCGGCCCATCGTGTCCGCGCCGGCCTTCAAGCCCTGTCTATTCTAATCCCATTTTCCAGCACTTGGTCCGTAGCCTTGGATGCTATGGCGTTTCAAGTGCTCATCTAAATGCTTCTTGAATATTGTGAGGGTTCCTGCCTCTACCACCCTTTCAGGCAGTGAGTTCCAGATTCCAACCACCCTCTGGGTGAAAAAGTTTTTCCTCAAATCCCCTCTAAACCTCCTGCCCCTTACCTTGAAACTATGCCCCCTGGTTATTGACCCCTCTACTAAGGGGATAAGTTCCTTTCTATCTACCCTCTCTACGCCCCTCATAATTTTGTACACCTCAATCAGGTCCCCCCCCCCTCAGCCTTCTCTGCTCTAAGGAAAACAACCCCAGCCTGTCCAGTCTCTCCTCATAGCTGAAGCGCTCCAGCCCAGGTAACATCCTGGTGAATCTCCTCTGCACCCTCTCCAATGCAATCACATCCTTCCTATAGTGTGGTGACCAGAACTGCACACAGTATTCCAGCTGTGGCCTAACTAGCGTTTTATACAGCTCCATCAGAACCTCCCTGCTCTTGTATTCTATGCCTCGGCTAATGAAGGCAAGTATCCCATATGCCTTTTTAACCACCTTATTTACCTGTCCTGCTGCCTTTTACGTCCACCTGAGATTGCAGACGGGGCCTCGGTTTAACATCTTATCCAAAAGACGGCACCTCCGACAGTGCGGCGCTCCCTCAGTACTGCCCATCCGACAGTGCGGCGCTCCCTCAGTACTGCCCCTCCGACAGTGCGGCGCTCCCTCAGTACTGCCCCTCCGACAGTGCGGCGCTCCCTCAGTACTGATCCTCCGACAATGCGGCGCTCGCTCAGTACTGCCCCTCCGACAGTGCGGCGCTCCCTCAGTACTGCCCCTCCGACATGGCGGCGCTCCCTCAGTACTGTCCCTCCGACAGTGCGGCGCTCCCTCAGTACTGCCCCTCCAACAGTGCGGCGCTCCCTCAGTACTGCCCCTCCAACAGTGTGGCTCTCCCTCAGTACAGCCCCTCCGACAGTGCGGCGCTCCCTCAGTACTGCCCCTCCGACAGTGCGGCGCTCCCTCAGTACTGCCCCTCCGACAGTGCGGCGTTCCCTCAGTACTGCCCCTCCGACAGTGCAGCTCTCCCTCAGTACTGCCCCTCCGACAGTGCGGCGCTCCCTCAGTACTGCCCCTCCGACAGTGCGGCGCTCCCTCAGTACTGCCCCTCCGACAGTGCGGCGCTCCCTCAGTACTGCCCCTCCGACAGTGCAGCGCTCCCTCGGTACTGCCCCTCCGACAGTGCGGCACTCCCTCAGTACTGACCCTCCGACAGTGCGGCGCTCCCTCGGTACTGCCCCTCCGACAGTGCGGCACTCCCTCAGTGCTGACCCTCCGACAGTGCAGCGCTCCCTCGGTACTGCCCCTCCGACAGTGCGGCGCTCCCTCGGTACTGCCCCTCCGACAGTGCGGCGCTCCCTCAGTACTGCCCCTCCGACAGTGCGGCACTCTCTCAGTGCTGACCCTCCGACAGTGCTCCCTCGGTACTGCCCCTCCGACAGTGCGGCGCTCCCTCGGTACTGCCCCTCCGACAGTGCGGCACTCTCTCGGTGCTGACCCTCCGACAGTGCTCCCTCGGTACTGCCCCTCCGACAGTGCGGCGCTCCCTCGGTACTGCCCCTCCGACAGTGCGGCACTCTCTCAGTGCTGACCCTCCGACAGTGCTCCCTCGGTACTGCCCCTCCGACAGTGCGGCGCTCCCTCGGTACTGCCCCTCCGACAGTGCGGCACTCTCTCAGTGCTGACCCTCCGACAGTGCTCCCTCAGTACTGCCCCCTCCGACAGTGCGGCACTCCCTCAGTACTGCCCCTCCGACAGTGCGGCGCTCCCTCAGTACTGCCCCTCCGACAGTGCGGCGCTCCCTCAGCACTGCACTGGAGTGTCTGCCGAGATTTTTGGGCTCGAGTCTCCGGAGTGGGGACTTGAGCCCACTGCCTTCTGACTCGGAAGCGACAGTGCGAACCCCTGAGCCACAGCTGGAACGGTGGCCTCAACGTCCGCGGGCTGGGGAGGTGAGCGGAAATGACCAGTCAGGCTTCCCACTCCTGATCGCTGCCCACTGATGGCGCGGGGGGGGGACCAGGCTCGTCCGAGCTGCTGCCCCCTCGGGTCCAATAGCTTGTTGTCGCTTGCTGCCCGGAGGCGCGGGCACTCGCGTGAGGTATCAGTGGGCAGCCTGTGCTCGCGGAACCCGTATCCGGGGAGAATCGCGCGTGCCCGCAGGAGGAGAGCAAGAAAGGGTGGGGTAAATACCGGCCTGTAATAGCGCTACCAATGATGTCTTGGCCGAATATCCCCGCATTAACCGCGGATTGCAATATTCTATCTTTTCACAGGAACGGTCGGGTTCGCATTAAGACGCCAACCATTAAAGCCACGTTGGACCTGGATCAGGTGGAAGATTTGGACTCTGAAAATACCACGTGCGTATTTCAATTTATTTTTTTTCCTGCGTTTATATCCTCCTCCGGCTTGGGTGCAATGATGTGCAGCGTCGCTCGCGGTTTAACGTCGTGCCTGGCCACAGACCCGCGCAGTGCAGGCCCCACGCCTTGGATGCTGCCATCGTGCCCGGCCACCATCTTTGTACAGGAGTGTGGCTGCCATCTTTGTCGAGGAGCCCAGTGGCCATATTTGTAGAGGAGTCTAGCCGCCATCTTTCAGCCATCTTCGTAGAGGGGGTGGGGTCCAGGGGCCACCTTCGTAGCGCTCCCTCAGTACTGCTCCTCCGACGGTGCGGCGCTCCCTTCGTAATGCCCCTCCGACAGTGCGGCGCTCCCTCAGTACTGCTCCTTCGACAGTGCCGCGCTCCCTCAGTACTGCCCCTATGACAGTGCAGCGCTCCCTCAGTACTCCCCCTCCGACAGTGCGGCGCTCCCTCAGTACCGCCCCTCCGACAGTGCGGCGCTCCCTCAGTACCGCCCCTCCGACAGTGCGGCGCTCCCTCAGTACCGCCCCTCCGACAGTGCGGCGCTCCCTCAGTACCGCCCCTCCGACAGTGCGGCGCTCCCTGAGTACTGCCCCTCCGACAGTGCGGCGCTCCCTCAGTACCGCCCCTCCGACAGTGCGGCGCTCCCTCAGTACCGCCCCTCCGACAGTGCGGCTCTCCCTCAGTACTGCCCCTCCGACAGTGCAGCGCTCCCTCAGTACCGCCCCTCCGACAGTGCGGCGCTCCCTCAGTACCGCCCCTCCGACAGTGCGGCGCTCCCTCAGTACCGCCCCTCCGACAGTGCGGCGCTCCCTCAGTACTGCCCCTCCGACAGTGCAGGAACCTCACTCGGACATGTCAACTGACTCCAGTATTGTGTCTCTTTCTATCCAGGTCAGGACAGAGCGAGGACCTTTCGTCCCGTTTAATCGACTTGACGTCAATGCCGGACGCCAGTAGTCGCCACAGCAACCGCCGCAGCCCGCCCAGAGAGTGGAAGCGCTGTTCAGGTAGGGCAGAGGTCGCTGGTGCGAGACTAGCTGGGGGAGGGTTGAGGAGGGGCGGTTTGCGCTGCGCGGAGTTGAATTGGATTGAAAGGGGAGGTTATAAAAAAAAATAAAAAATTGTCAGGCTGTGGGGAAAGAGTATGAGGTGGGTGGGACTGATCCTCATCCTGTCTTCAAATCCCTCCTCGGCCCCTCCCTATCTCTGTAACCTCCTCCAGCCCCTACAACCCTCCCTATCTCTGGAACCTCCTCCAGCCCCTACAACCCTCCCTATCTCTGTAACCTCCTCCAGCCCCTACAACCCTCCCTATCTCTGTAACCTCCTACAGCCCTCCCTATCTCTGTAACCTCCTCCAGCCCCCTACAACCCTCCCTATCTCTGGAACCTCCTCCAGCCCCTACAACCCTCCCTATCTCTGTAACCTCCTCCAGCCCCTACAGCCCTCCCTATCTCTGTAACCTCCTACAGCCCTCCCTATCTCTGTAACCTCCTCCAGCCCCCTACAACCCTCCCTATCTCTGTAACCTCCTCCAGCCCCTACAACCCTCCCGATCTCTGTAACCTCCTCCAGCCCCTACAATCCTCCCGATCACTGTAACCTCCTCCAGCCCCTACAACACTCCCTATCTCTGTAACCTCCTCCAGCCCCTACAACCCTCCCTATCTCTGTAACCTCCTCCAGCCCCCTACAATCCTCCCTATCTCTGTAACCTCCTCCAGCCCCCTACAACCCTCCCTATCTCTGTAACCTCCTCCAGCCCCCTACAACCCTCCCTATCTCTGTAACCTCCTCCAGCCCCCTACATCCCTCCCTATCTCTGTAACCTCCTTCAGCCCCCTACAACCCTCCCTATCTCTGTAACCTCCTCCAGCCCCTACAACCCTCCCTATCTCTGTAACCTCCTCCAGCCCCTACAATCCTCCCTATCTCTGTAACCTCCTCCAGCCCCCTACAACCCTCCCAGATCTCTGCGCTCCTCCAATTCTGGCCTCTTGCGCATCCCCCGATTTCCATCGCTCCACCATTGGCGGCCGTGCCTTCAGCCGCCTGGGCCCCGAGCTCTGGAATTCCCTCCCTAAACCTCTCCGCCTCTCTCTCCTCCTTTAAGACGCTCATTAAAACCTCCCTCTTTGACCAAGCTTTTGGTCGCCTGTCCTAATATCTCCTCATGTGGCTCGGGGTCAAATTTTGTTTGATAATCGCTCCTGTGAAGCGCCCTGGGAGGTTTTACTACGTTAAATTGGAATTCAGAAGGGGCTGCCGTTTCAAAACTGAGATGAGGAGAAACTTCTTCACTCAGAGGGTAGTAAATCGATGGAATTTGCTACCTCAGAGAGCTGTGGAAGCTGCGACATTAAATCAATTTAAAACGGAGGTAGACAGTTTCCGAGCTGATGATGGAATTAAGGGTTATGGGGAGTGGGCAGGGAAGTGGACGCGAGTCTAGGTTCGGATCAGCCATGATCCTATTGAATGGTGGAGCGGGCCCGAGGGGTCGTATGGCCGACTCCTGCTCCTACTGCTCATGTTCTTATGTCAATGGAAGTTGTATTTGGAGAGGCCTTTCAAAGAGCCGGCACAGGCACAATGGGGTACGGTAGCATCGTGGTTATGTTACTGGAGCAGTAATCCGGAGACCTGAGTTCCAATCCCGGATTTGTGGATTTTAAATTCATTTAATGAAATAAATCTGGAATAAAAAGCTAGTATCAGTCATGGTGACCATGAAACTATCGGATTTTCGTAAAAACCCATCTGGTTCGATAATTGTCTTGAGGGAAGGAAATCTACTGTCTTTTCCCGGTCTGGCCGATATGTGGCTCCAGGCCCTCTGGAGTTTCTCTGGTCTGTCGCCACTGCCCCCTACTGGGGCGGAGGTGTCTTGATTCGTGTGGGGGGTTGGGTGAGGGCAACCCAAGATCGGAGGCCGATTCTAACCTCGCGCCTCGAGTGGCTGCGTCCTTGACCGAGGGAACTCTCCGCCCCATTTCTAAACCGCGCTCTCTCTCTCTCTCGCTTTTTCCCCCCCCCCCCCCCCCATCCTTCGGCAGCTGAGCTGAGTTCGGACGAGGATTCCGTGACCTCTCCCTGTCGTAAAGAGGAGGAGGAGGAGGAGGAGGACGACGAGGAGGAAGATGAGGACGAGGAGGAGGAGGAGGAAGAGGAGGAGGAGGAGGAGGAAAAGGACGAGAAAGACAAGGAGAACTGGCGAGGGTCGGAGTCGCAGAAAAGACACGGGCCCCACTTGCGGTTCGAGATCAGCAGCGACGACGGCTTCAACGTTTGTGCGGACAGCATCGATGGTGAGGGGGGCGGGAGGGGGCATTGAGCGATGTTAGTGGAAGGCGCCGGAGGTTTCAGCCGTGGCTCACTGGGTTTGGCACTCTCTCTCTCTCACCTGGGAGTCAGAAAGTCGTGGGTACAAGTCCCCACTCCAGGGACTTGGGCCCCGTAATCCAGGCCGACACTCCCAGTGACAGTACTGAGGGAGCGCCGCACTGTCGGAGGGGCAGTACTGAGGGAGAGCTGCACTGTCGGAGGGACAGTACTGAGGGAGTGCTGCACTGTCGGAGGGGCAGTACTGAGGGAGCGCCGCACTGTCGGAGGGGCAGTACTGAGGGAGCGCTGCACTGTCGGAGGGGCAGTACTGAGGGAGCGCCGCACTGTCGGAGGGGTCGTGCTGAGGGAGCGCCGCACTGTCGGAGGGGCAGTGCTGAGGGAGCGCCGCACTGTCGGAGGGGTAGTGCTGAGGGACCCCCACACTGTCGGAGGGGCAGTACTGAGGGAGCGCCGCACTGTCGGAGGGGCAGTACTGAGGGACCCCCACACTGTCGGAGGGGCAGTACTGAGGGAGCGCCGCACTGTCGGAGGGGCAGTGCTGAGGGAGCGCCGCACTGTCGGAGATGCAGTACTGAGGGAGCGCCGCACTGTCAGAAATGCGGTACTGAGTGAGCGCTGCACTGTCGGAGGGGCAGTGCTCAGGGAGCACCGTACTGTCGGAGGGGCAGTACTGAGGGAGTGCCGCACTGTCGGAGGGGCAGTACTGAGGGAGCACCGCACTGTCGGAGGGGCAGTACTGAGGGAGTGCCGCACTGTCGGAGGGGCCGTCTTTTGGATGAGACATTAAACCAAGGACCCGACTGCCCTCTTGGGTGGATGTAAAAGATCCCTGACCACTATTGGAAGAACAGTAGGGGGGGCGTAAGTGCTTCAGGGGAGAGATTGAAACATGGCTGAGTGGGTGAGATGGGTGGGTCACAACTGGTAATTGAAGCGCGGTGATTCACAGTCATTGACGTTCATTTTCCCTTTCTCTCTCTCTCTCTCTCTCTCTCTCTCTCTCTCTCTCTCTCTCTCTCTCTGTGTCTCTCTCTCTGTGTCTCTCTCTCTCTCTGTCTCTCTCTCTCTCTGTCTCTCTCTGTCTCTCTCTGTCTCTCTCTCTCTCTGTCTCTCTCTCTGTCTCTCTCTCTCTCTCTCTCTCTCTCTGTGTCTCTCTCTCTGTGTCTCTCTCTCTGTCTCTCTCTCTCTCTCTCTCTCTGTCTCTCTCTCTCTCTCTGTCTGTCTCTGTCTCTGTCTCTCTGTCTCTCTCTCTGTCTCTCTCTCTGTCTGTCTCTCTGACTGTCTCTCTCTCTCTCTCTTGCTCTCTCTCTCTCTGTGTCTCTCTCTCTCTGACTGTCTCTCTCTGTCTGACTGTCTCTCTCTGTCTCTCTCTCTGTCTCTCTCTCTCTCTCTCTCTCTCTCTGTCTCTCTCTCTCGCTCTCTCTCTCTGTCTCTCTGTCTCGCTCTCGCTCTCTCTCTCTCTCTCTCTCTCTCTCTCTATATACAGTGGCCTGGAAAGCGGTGTTGGACAAGGTGCTGGAAGCTCGCGCCAACGCTCGGCTCAAACAGATCTCGTTCGCAGGTGAGCGAAACCCCCCCCCCCCCCCCCCCCAGGTTGTGCGCGCTGTAAGTACAGGCTGTTTACACTCGGCACCTTCACTGCATCCCCCCCCATCCCCTAACCCCTCACCCCTCCGCACACTTCCGCCTGTTCACTCACCCTCTCCTTGCACACTCACTCACACTTTCCCACCAGCAACCCTAGTGAGGTCGCGAGCGTGCGAGAGGACAGGACCAAACGCTGCTGTAATACCTCACCGTCCATTGCTGTCCCAGAACTGACCCCTGCCCCGCGTGACCCTGGCTGTCCCCCCTCTCCCCCGTGTCTCTCTCCCCTGTGTCTCTCCTCTCCCGTGTCTCTCTCCCCCGTGTCTCTCCTCTCCCCCGTGTCTCTCCTCTCCCCCGTGTCTCTCCTCTCCCCC
>JASTWF010002458.1:0-26445 GCA_030390025.1 Squalus acanthias
GGGGTTAGAGAGACCTCCCCAGATACAGGAGTGTGAGAGAGGGGTTAGAGAGACCTCCCCAGATACAGGAGTGTGAGAGAGGGGTTAGAGAGACCTCCCCAGATACAGGAGTGTGAGAGAGGGGTTAGAGAGACCTCCCCAGATACAGGAGTGTATAGAGGGGGTTAGAGAGACCTCCCCAGATACAGGAGTGTGAGAGAGGGGTTAGAGAGACCTCCCCAGATACAGGAGTGTGAGAGAGGAGTTAGAGGGACCTCCCCAGATACAGGAGTGTGAGAGAGGGGTTAGAGAGTCCTCCCCAGATACAGGAGTGTGAGAGAGGGGTTAGAGAGACCTCCCCAGATACAGGAGTGTGAGCGAGGGGTTAGAGAGACCTCCCCAGATACAGGAGTGTGAGAGAGGGGTTAGAGAGACCTCCCCAGATACAGGAGTGTGAGAGAGGGGTTAGAGGGACCTCCCCAGATACAGGAGTGTGAGAGAGGGTTAGAGGGACCTCCCCAGATACAGGAGTGTGAGAGAGGGGTTAGAGAGACCTCCCCAGATACAGGAGTGTGAGAGAGGGGTTAGAGGGACCTCCCCAGATACAGGAGTGTGAGAGAGGGGTTAGAGAGACCTCCCCAGATACAGGAGTGTGAGAGAGGGGTTAGCGAGTCCTCCCCAGATACAAGAGAGTGAGAGAGGGGTTAGAGGGACCTCCCCAGATACAGGAGTGTGAGAGAGGGGTTAGAGAGACCTCCCCAGATACAGGAGTGTGAGAGAGGGGGTTAGAGAGACCTCCCCAAATACAGGAGTGTATAGAGGGGTTAGAGAGACCTCCCCAAATACAGGAGTGTGAGAGAGGGGTTAGAGAGACCTCCCCAGATACAGGAGTGTATAGAGGGGGTAAGAGAGACCTCCCCAGATACAGGAGTGTGGGAGAGGGTGTTGAGAGACCTCCCCAGATACAGGAGTGTATAGAGGGGGTAAGAGAGACCTCCCCAGATACAGGAGTGTGAGAGATGGGTTAGAGAGACCTCCCTAGATACAGGAGTGTGAGAGAGTGGGTGAGAGGAACCTCCCCAGATACAGGAGTGTGAGAGAGGGGTTAGAGAGACCTCCCCAGATACAGGAGTGTGAGAGAAGGGTTAGAGAGACCTCTCCAGATACAGGAGTGTGAGAGAGGGGGTTAGAGAGACCTCCCCAGATACAGGAGTGTGAGAGAGGGGTTAGAGAGACCTCCCCATATACAGGAGTGTGAGAGAGTGGTTAGAGAGACCTCCCCAGATACAGGAGTGTGAGAGAGGGGGTTCGAGGGACCTCCCCAGATACAGGAGTGAGCGAGGGGTTAGAGAGACCACTCCAGGTACAGGAGTGTGAGAGAGGGGTTAGAGAGACCTCCCCAGATACAGGAGTGTGAGAGAGGGGTTAGAGAGACCTCCCCAGATACAGGAGTGTGAGAGAGGGGTTAGAGAGAACTCCCCAGATACAGGAGTGTGAGAGAGGGGTTAGAGGGTCCTCCCCAGATACAGGAGTGTGAGAGAGGGGGTTAGAGAGACCTCCCCAGATACAGGAGTGTGAGAGAGGGGCTTAGAGAGACCTCCCAGATACAGGAGTGTATAGAGGAGTTAGAGGGACCTCCCCAGATACAGGACTGTGAGAGAGGGGTTAGAGGGACCTCCCCAGATACAGGAGTGTGAGCGAGGGGTTGGAGAGACCTCCCCAGATACAGGAGTGTGAGAGAGGGGGTTAGAGAGATCTCCCCAGATACAGGAGTGTGAGAGAGGGGTTAGAGAGACCTCCCCCTATACAGGAGTGTGAGAGAGTTGTTAGAGAGACCTCCCCAGATACAGGAGTGTGAGAGAGGGGGTTCGAGGGACCTCCCCAGATACAGGAGTGAGCGAGGGGTTAGAGAGACCTCCCCAGATACAGGAGTGTGAGAGAGGGGGTTAGAGAGACCTCCCCCAGATACAGGAGTGTGAGAGAGGGGATTAGGGTGACCTCTCCAGATACAGGAGTGTGAGAGAGGGGTGAGAGAGACCTCCCCAGATACAGGAGTGTGAGCGAGGGGTTAGAGGGACCTCCCCAGATACAGGAGTGTGAGAGAGGGGTGAGAGAGACCTCCCCAGATACAGGAGTGTGAGCGAGGGGTTAGAGGGACCTCCCCAGATACAGGAGTGTGAGAGAGGGGTTAGAGGGACCTCCCCAGATACAGGAGTGTGAGAGAGGGTTTAGAGAGACCTTTCCCTTGATACAGGAGTGTGAGAGAGGGGTGAGAGAGACATCCCCAGATACAGGAGTGTGAGAGAGGGGATAGAGAGACCTCCCCAGATACTGGAGTGTGAGAGAGGGGTTAGAGAGAACTCCCCAGATACAGGAGTATGAGAGATGGAGTTAGTGGGACCTCCCCAGATACCAGAGTGTGAGAGAGGAGTTAGAGGGACCTCCCCAGACACAGGAATGTGAGAGACGGGTTCGAGAGACCTCCCCAGATACAGGAGTGTGAGAGAGGAGTTAGAGGGACCTTCACAGATACAGGAGTGTAAGGGAGTGGTTAGAGAGACCTCCCCAGATACAGGAGTGTGAGAGAGGGGTTAGAGAGACCTCCCCAGTTACAGGAGTGTGAGAGAGGGGTTAGAGAGACCTCCCCAGATACAGGTTTGTGAGAGACGGGTTAGAGAGACCTCCCCAGATACAGGTTTGTGAGAGAGTGGTTAGAGGGACCTCCCCAGAGACAGGAGTGTGAGAGAGGGGTTAGAGAGACCTCCCTAGATACAGGAGTGTGAGAGAGGGGGTGAGAGGAACCTCCCCAGATACAGGAGTGTGAGAGAGGGGTTAGAGAGACCTCCCCAGATACAGGAGTGTGAGAGAGGGGTTAGAGAGACCTCTCCAGATACAGGAGTGTGAGAGAGGGGGTTAGAGAGACCTCCCCAGATACAGGAGTGTGAGAGAGGGGTTAGAGAGACCTCCCCATATACAGGAGTGTGAGAGAGTGGTTAGAGAGACCTCCCCAGATACAGGAGTGTGAGAGAGGGGGTTCGAGGGACCTCCCCAGATACTGGAGTGAGTGAGGGGTTAGAGAGACCTCCCCAGATACAGGAGTGTGAGAGAGGGGGTTAGAGAGACCTCCCCCAGATACAGGAGTGTGAGAGAGGGGATTAGGGTGACCTCCCCAGATACAGGAGAGCGAGAGAGGGTATTAGGGTGACCTCTCCAGATACAGGAGTGTGAGAGAGGGGTGAGAGAGATCTCCCCAGATACAGGAGTGTGAGCGAGGGGTTAGAGGGACCTCCCCAGATACAGGAGTGTGAGAGAGGGGTGAGAGAGACCTCCCCAGATAAAGGAGCGTGAGCGAGGGGTTAGAGGGACCTCCCCAGATACAGGAGTGTGAGAGAGGGGTTAGAGGGAGCTCCCCAGATACAGGAGTGTGAGAGAGGGGTTAGAGGGACCTCCCCAGATACAGGAGTGTGCGAGAGGGTTTAGAGAGACCTTTCCCTTGATACAGGAGTGTGAGAGAGGGGTGAGAGAGACATCCCCAGATACAGGAGTGTATGGAGGGGTTAGAGGGACCTCCCCAGATACAGGAGTGTGAGAGAGGGGTTAGAGAGACCTCCCCAGATACAGGAGTGTGAGAGAGGGGGTTAGAGAGACCTCCCCAGATACAGGAGTGTGAGGGAGTGGTTAGAGAGAGTCCCCAGATACAGGAGTGTGAGAGAGGCAGTTAGAGAGGCCTCCCCAGATGCAGGAGTGTGAGTGAGGGGGTTAGAGAGACCTCACCAGATACAGGAGTGTGAGAGAGTGGTTAGAGGGACCTCCCCAGATACAGGAGTGTGAGAGAGGGGGTTAGAGGGTCCTCCCCAGATACAGGAGTGTGACAGTGAGGGGTTAGAGAGACCACCCCAGATACAGGAGTGTGAGAGCGAGGGGGTTAGAGAGACCTCCCCAGATACAGGTGTGTGAGAGAGGGCTAGAGAGACCTCCCCAGATACAGGAGAGTGAGAGAGGGGTTAGAGAGACCTCCCCAGATACAGGAGTGTGAGAGGGGGGTTAGAGGGACCTCCCCAGATACAGGAGTGTGAGAGCGAGGGGGTTAGAGAGACCTCCCCAGATACAGGAGTGTGAGAGAGGGGTTAGAGAGACCTCCCCAGATACAGGAGTGTGAGAGAGGGGTTAGAGGGACCTCCCCATGATACAGGAGTGTGAGAGAGGGGTTAGAGAGACCTCCCCAGATACAGGAGTGTGAGCGAGGGGTTAGAGAGACCTCACCAGATACAGGAGTGTGAGAGCGAGGGGATTAGAGAGACCTCACCAGATACAGGAGTGTGAGAGAGGGGGTTAGAGAGACCTCCCCAGATACAGGAGTGTGAGAGATGGGTTAGAGGGACCTCCCCAGATACAGGAGTGTGAGAGAGGAGGTTAGAGAGACCTCCCCAGATACAGGAGTGTGAGAGAGGGGTTAGAGAGACCTCCCCAGATACAGGAGTGTGGGAGAGGGTGTTGAGAGACCTCCCCAGATACAGGAGTGTATAGAGGGGGTAAGAGAGACCGCCCCAGATACAGGAGTGTGAGAGAGGGGTTAGAGGGACCTCCCCAGATACAGGAGTGTCAGAGATGGGTTCGAGAGACCTCCCTTGATACAGGAGTGTGAGAGAGGGGGTGAGAGGAACCTCCCCAGATACAGGAGTGTGAGAGAGGGGTTAGAGAGACCTCCCCAGATACAGGAGTGTGAGAGAAGGGTTAGAGAGACCTCTCCAGATACAGGAGTGTGAGAGAGGGGGTTAGAGAGACCTCCCCAGATACAGGAGTGTGAGAGAGGGGTTAGAGAGACCTCCCCATATACAGGAGTGTGAGAGAGTGGTTAGAGAGACCTCCCCAGATACAGGAGTGTGAGAGAGGGGGTTCGAGGGACCTCCCCAGATACAGGAGTGAGCGAGGGGTTAGAGAGACCTCCCCAGATACAGGAGTGTGAGAGAGGGGTTAGAGAGACCTCCCCAGATACAGGAGTGTGAGAGAGGGGTTAGAGAGACCTCCCCAGATACAGGAGTGTGAGAGAGGGGTTAGAGAGAACTCCCCAGATACAGGAGTGTGAGAGAGGGGTTAGAGGGTCCTCCCCAGATACAGGAGTGTGAGAGAGGGTGTTAGAGAGACCTCCCCAGATACAGGAGTGTGAGAGAGGGGCTTAGAGAGACCTCCCCAGATACAGGAGTGTATAGAGGGGTTAGAGGGAACTCCCCAGATACAGGACTGTGAGAGAGGGGTTAGAGGGACCTCCCCAGATACAGGAGTGTGAGCGAGGGGTTGGAGAGACCTCCCCAGATACAGGAGTGTGAGAGAGGGGGTTAGAGAGACCTCCCCAGATATGGGAGTGTGAGAGAGGGGTTAGGGAGACCTCCCTAGATACAGGAGTGTGAGAGAGAGGTTAGAGAGACATCCCCAGATACAGGAGTGTGAGAGAGGGGTTAGAGAGACTTCCCCAGATACAGGAGTGTGAGAGAGGGGGTTAGAGAGACATCCCCAGATATGGGAGTGTGAGAGAGGGGTTAGGGAGACCTCCCTAGATACAGGAGTGTGAGAGAGGGGTTAGAGAGACCTCCCCAGATACAGGAGTGTGAGAGAGGGGTTAGAGGGACCTCCCCAGATACAGGAGTGAGAGAGAGGGGTTAGAGAGAACTCCCCAGATACAGGAGTAGGAGAGATGGAGTTAGTGGGACCTCCCCAGATACCGGAGTGTGAGAGAGGTGTTAGAGGGACCTCCCCAGATACAGGAGTGTGAGAGAGGAGTTAGAGGGCCCTTCACAGATACAAGAGTGTAAGGGAGGGGTTAGAGAGACCTCCCCAGATACAGGAGTGTGAGAGAGGGGGTTAGAGAGACCTCCCCATATACAGGAGTGTGGGAGAGGGGGTTAGAGGGACCTCCCCAGATACAGGAGTGTGAGAGAGGGGTTAGAGAGACTTCCCAGTTACAGGAGTGTGAGATAGGGGGTTAGAGAGACCTCCCCAGATACAGGAGTGAGAGAGAGAGGGGTTAGAGAGACCTCCCCAGATACAGGAGTGTGAGAGACGGGTTAGAGAGACCTCCCCAGATACAGGCGTGTGAGAGAGTGGTTAGAGGGACCTCCCCAGATACAGGAGTGTGAGAGAGGGGTTAGAGAGACCTCCCCAGATACAGGAGCTTTAGAGAGGGGGTTAGAGGGACCTCCCCAGATACAGTAGTGTGAGAGAGGGGTTAGAGAGACCTCCCCAGATACAGGAGTGTGAGAGATGGGTTAGAGAGACCTCCCTAGATACAGGAGTGTGAGAGAGAGGTTAGAGAGACCTCTCCAGATACAGGAGTGTGAGAGAGGGGGTTAGGGAGACCTCCCCAGATACAGGAGTGTGAGAGAGGGGTTAGATAGACCTCCCCATATACAGGAGTGTGAGAGAGTGGTTAGAGAGACCTCCCCAGATACAGGAGTGTGAGAGAGGGGGTTCGAGGGACCTCCCCAGATACAGGAGTGAGCGAGGGGTTAGAGAGACCTCCCCAGATACAGGAGTGTGAGAGAGGGGGTTAGAGAGACCTACCCCAGATACCGGAGTGTGAGAGAGGGGATTAGGGTGACCTCCCCAGATACAGGAGAGCGAGAGAGGGGATTAGGGCGACCTCTCCAGATACAGGAGTGTGAGAGAGGGGTGAGAGAGACCTCCCCAGATACAGGAGTGTGAGCGAGGGGTTAGAGGGACCTCCCCAGATACAGGAGTGTGAGAGAGGGGTGAGAGAGACCTCCCCAGATACAGGAGTGTGAGCGAGGGGTTAGAGGGACCTCCCCAGATACAGGAGTGTGAGAGAGGGGTTAGAGGGACCTCCCCAGATACAGGAGTGTGAGAGAGGGTTTAGAGAGACCTTTCCCTTGATACAGGAGTGTGAGAGACGGGTGAGAGAGACATCCCCAGATACAGGAGTGTATGGAGGGGTTAGAGGGACCTCCCCAGATACAGGAGTGTGAGAGAGGGGTTAGAGAGACCTCCCCAGATACAGGAGTGTGAGAGAGGGGTTAGAGAGACCTCCCCAGATACAGGAGTGTGAGAGAGGGGATTAGAGAGACCTCCCCAGATACAGGAGTGTGAGAGAGTGGTTAGAGAGAGTCCCCAGATGCAGGAGTGTGAGAGAGGCGGTTAGAGAGGCCTCCCCAGATGCAGGAGTGTGAGTGAGGGGGTTAGAGAGACCTCACCAGATACAGGAGTGTGAGAGAGTGGTTAGAGGGACCTCCCCAGATACAGGAGTGTGAGAGAGGGGGTTAGAGGGTCCTCCCCAGATACAGGAGTGTAACAGAGAGGGGTTAGAGAGACCACCCCAGATACAGGAGTGTGAGAGCGAGGGGGTTAGAGAGACCTCCCCAGATACAGGAGTGTGAGAGAGGGGGTTAGAGAGACCTCCCCAGATACAGGAGTGTGAGAGATGGGTTAGCGGGACCTCCCCAGATACAGGAGTGTGAGAGAGGGGGTTAGAGAGACCTCCCCAGATACAGGAGTGTGAGAGAGGGGTTACAGAGACCTCCCCAGATACAGGAGTGTGAGAGAGGGGTTAGAGAGACCTCCCCAGATACAGGAGTGTGAGAGAGGGTTAGAGAGACCTCCCCAGATACAGGAGTGTATAGAGGGGGTAAGAGAGACCTCCCCAGATACAGGAGTGTGAGAGAGGGGTTAGAGAGACCTCCCCAGATACAGGAGTGTGAGAGAGGAGTTAGAGGGACCTCCCCAGATACAGGAGTGTGAGAGAGGGGTTAGAGAGTCCTCCCCAGATACAAGAGAGTGAGAGAGGGGTTAGAGAGACCTCCCCAGATACAGGAGTGTGAGCGAGGGGTTAGAGAGACCTCACCAGGTACAGGAGTGTGAGAGAGGGGTTAGAGAGACCTCCCCAGATACAGGAGTGTGAGAGAGGGGTTAGAGAGACCTCCCCAGATACAGGAGTGTGAGAGAGGGGTTAGAGGGACCTCCCCAGATACAGGAGTGTGAGAGAGGGGTTAGAGAGACCTCCCCAGATACAGGAGTGTGAGAGAGGGGTTAGAGAGACCTCCCCAGATACAGGAGTGTGAGAGAGGGGATTAGGGTGACCTCCCCAGATACAGGAGAGCGAGAGAGGGGATTAGGGCGACCTCTCCAGATACAGGAGTGTGAGAGAGGGGTGAGAGAGACCTCCCCAGATACAGGAGTGTGAGCGAGGGGTTAGAGGGACCTCCCCAGATACAGGAGTGTGAGAGAGGGGTGAGAGAGACCTCCCCAGATACAGGAGTGTGAGCGAGGGGTTAGAGGGACCTCCCCAGATACAGGAGTGTGAGAGAGGGGTTAGAGGGACCTCCCCAGATACAGGAGTGTGAGAGAGGGTTTAGAGAGACCTTTCCCTTGATACAGGAGTGTGAGAGAGGGGTGAGAGAGACATCCCCAGATACAGGAGTGTATGGAGGGGTTAGAGGGACCTCCCCAGATACAGGAGTGTGAGAGAGGGGTTAGAGAGACCTCCCCAGATACAGGAGTGTGAGAGAGGGGTTAGAGAGACCTCCCCAGATACAGGAGTGTGAGAGAGGGGATTAGAGAGACCTCCCCAGATACAGGAGTGTGAGAGAGGGGTTAGAGAGACTCCCCAGATACAGGAGTGTGAGAGAGGCGGTTAGAGAGGCCTCCCCAGATACAGGAGTGTGAGAGAGGGGGTTAGAGAGACCTCACCAGATACAGGAGTGTGAGAGAGTGGTTAGAGGACCTCCCCAGATACAGGAGTGTGAGAGAGGGGGTTAGAGGGACCTCCCCAGATACAGGAGTGTAGAGAGGGGTTAGAGAGACCTCCCCAGATACAGGAGTGTGAGAGCGAGGGGGTTAGAGAGACCTCCCCAGATACAGGAGTGTGAGAGAGGGGGTTAGAGAGACCTCCCCAGATACAGGAGTGTGAGAGAGGGGTTAGAGGGACCTCCCCAGATACAGGAGTGTGAGAGAGGGGGTTAGAGAGACCTCCCCAGATACAGGAGTGTGAGAGAGGGGTTAGAGAGACCTCCCCAGATACAGGAGTGTGAGAGAGGGGTTAGAGAGACCTCCCCAGATACAGGAGTGTGAGAGAGGGGTTAGAGAGACCTCCCCAGATACAGGAGTGTAGAGAGGGGTTAGAGAGACCTCCCCAGATACAGGAGTGTGAGAGAGGGGTTAGAGAGACCTCCCCAGATACAGGAGTGTGAGAGAGGAGTTAGAGGGACCTCCCCAGATACAGGAGTGTGAGAGAGGGGTTAGAGAGACCTCCCCAGATACAGGAGTGTGAGAGAGGGGTTAGAGAGACCTCCCCAGATACAGGAGTGTGAGCGAGGGGTTAGAGAGACCTCCCCAGATACAGGAGTGTGAGAGAGGGGTTAGAGAGACCTCCCCAGATACAGGAGTGTGAGAGAGGGGTTAGAGGACCTCCCCAGATACAGGAGTGTGAGAGAGGAGTTAGAGAGACCTCCCCAGATACAGGAGTGTGAGAGAGGGGTTAGAGAGACCTCCCCAGATACAGGAGTGTGAGAGAGGGGTTAGAGGGACCTCCCCAGATACAGGAGTGTGAGAGAGGGGTTAGAGAGACCTCCCCAGATACAGGAGTGGGAGAGAGGGGTTAGAGAGACCTCCCCAGATACAGGAGTGTGAGAGAGGGGTTAGAGGGACCTCCCCAGATACAGGAGTGTGAGAGAGGGGTTAGAGAGACCTCCCCAGATACAGGAGTGTGAGAGAGGGGTTAGAGAGACCTCCCCAGATACAGGAGTGTGAGAGAGGGGTTAGAGAGACCTCCCCAGATACAGGAGTGTGAGAGAGGGGTTAGAGAGACCTCCCCAGATACAGGAGTGTGAGAGAGGGGTTAGAGAGACCTCCCCAGATACAGGAGTGTGAGAGAGGGGTTAGAGAGACCTCCCCAGATACAGGAGTGTGAGAGAGGGGTTAGAGAGACCTCCCCAGATACAGGAGTGTGAGAGAGGGGTTAGAGAGACCTCCCCAGATACAGGAGTGTGAGAGAGGGTTAGAGAGACCTCCCCAGATACAGGAGTGTGAGAGAGGGGGTTAGAGAGACCTCCCAGTACAGGAGTGTGAGAGAGGGGTTAGAGAGACCTCCCCAGATACAGGAGTGTGAGAGAGGGGTTAGAGGGACCTCCCCAGATACAGGAGTGTGAGAGAGGGGTTAGAGGGACCTCCCCAGATACAGGAGTGAGAGAGAGGGGTTAGAGAGACCTCCCCAGATACAGGAGTGTGAGAGAGGGGTTAGAGGGACCTCCCCAGATACAGGAGTGTGAGAGAGGGGTTAGAGGGACCTCCCCAGATACAGGAGTGTGAGAGAGGGGTTAGAGAGACCTCCCCAGATACAGGAGTGTGAGAGAGGGGGTTAGAGAGACCTCCCCAGATACAGGAGTGTGAGAGAGGGGTTAGAGAGACCTCCCAGATACAGGAGTGTGAGAGAGGGGTTAGAGAGACCTCCCCAGATACAGGAGTGTGAGAGAGGGGTTAGAGAGACCTCCCCAGATACAGGAGTGTGAGAGAGGGTTAGAGGGTCCTCCCCAGATACAGGAGTGTGAGAGAGGGGTTAGCCCACCAGACATTAAGGGCCTCAGCTCGAATACTCACTGTGGGTGGTAGTTGCACACCAGGTAGTTACAGCTCGTCCCCATAGCGCACCCCACCTTACGGGTTCGGCTCCAGACCATCTGTTAATGAAGAGCGATCGTCAGACGGTTTCCTGGGCCCTGCTCCAACTCGACTCAGTCAACTGCCCTCATGGTGAGGGACGGTGGGTGCAGGCCCTTACACCCCAGCACAGGCCGGGAATGGCGCCTGGGCCTTTCCTGCTGTGCGTGTGGGGTCAGTACCACACCGGGTTATTGGATGAACCAGACTCCCTCTTTACAAGGGTCCCTGATGGAGAGACTCCCTCTTTAAAAGGTGTCCCTGACGGAGAGACTCACTCTTTAAAAGGGGTCCCTGATGGAGAGACTCCCTCTTTAAAAGGGGTCCCTGATGGAGAGACTCCCTCTTTAAAAGGGGTCCCTGATGAGAGACTCCCTCTTTAAAAGGGGTCCCTGATGGAGAGACTCCCTCTTTTAAAGGGGTCCCTGATGGAGAGACTCCCTCTTTTAAAGGGGTCCCTGATGGAGAGACTCCCTCTTTAAAAGGGGTCCATGATGGAGACACTCCCTCTTTAAAAGGGATCCCTGATGGTGAGATTCCCTCTTTAAAAGGGGTCCCTGATGGAGAGACTCCCTCTTTACAAGGGGTCCCTGATGGAGAGACTCCCTCTTTAAAAGGGGTCCCTGATGGAGAGACTCCCTCTTTAAAAGGGGTCCCTGATGGAGAGACTCCCTCTTTAAAACGGATCCCTGATGGTGAGATTCCCTCTTTAAAAGGGGTCCCTGATGGAGAGACTCCCTCTTTACAAGGGGTCCCTGATGGAGAGACTCCCTCTTTACAAGGGGTCCCTGATGGAGTGACTCCCTCTTTAAAACGGATCCCTGATGGTGAGATTCCCTCTTTAAAAGGGGTCCCTGATGGAGAGACTCCCTCTTTAAAAGGGGTCCCTGATGGAGAGACTCCCTCTTTAAACGGGGTCTCTGATGGAGAGACTCCCTCTTTAAAAGGGGTCCCTGATGGAGAGACTCTCTCTTTAAAAGGGTCCCTGATGGAGAGACTCCCTCTTTAAACGGGGTCCCTGATGGAGAGACTCCCTCTTTAAAAGGGGTCCATGATGGAGAGACTCCCTCTTTAAAAGGGGTCCCTGATGGAGAGACTCCCTCTTTACAAGGGGTCCCTGATGGAGAGACTCCCTCTTTAAAACGGATCCCTGATGGTGAGATTCCCTCTTTAAAAGGGGTCCCTGATGGAGAGACTCCCACTTCAGAAGGGGTCCCTGATGGAGAGGCTCCCTCTTTAAAAGGGGTCCCTGATGGAGAGACTCTCTCTTTAAAAGGGGTCCCTGATGGAGAGACTCACTCTTTAAAAGGGGTCCCTGATGGAGAGACTCCCTCTTTAAACGGGGTCCCTGATGGAGAGACTCTCTCTTTAAAAGGGGTCCCTGATGGACAGACTCCCTCTTTAAACGGGGTCCCTGATGGACAGACTCCCTCTTTAAAAGGGGTCCCTGATGGAGAGACTCCCTCTTTAAAAGGGGTCCCTGATGGAGAGACTCGCTCTTTACAAGGGGTATCTGAGGTAGACAGCCCCCTGTGAGGTTCTGTGATGGAGAGACGCAGGGATCGGAGGTACCTGTCTGAAGGAGTCGCAGACGGCTGGATGAGCGATGCACCTCCTGTTGCTGTAATCGTAGAACCCCAGGAGGGAATAGGTCTTATTCATGGCCGATCTCACATCCACCGCAGTACCTGTCAGGTCTGGGAGAAGACGGGAGTTACCGTCAGTGTCCAGTTAGCACACGGCAAGATACAGCCCCACCCCTCACTGCAGAGTCAGTCTCAATCTCCCTCTCTGTCGCACTCTGTCTCTCTGTCTCTCTCTCTATCTCTCTCTGTCTCACTCTGTCTCTCTGTCTCTCTCTTGCTCAATCTCTATGTCTCTCTCTGTCTCACTCTGTCTCTCTGTCTCTCTCTTGCTCAATCTCTATCTCTCTCTGTCTCACTCTGTCTCTCTTTCTCTCTCTTGCTCAATCTCTATGTCTCTCTCTGTCTCTCTCTTGCTCAATCTCTATCTCTCTCTGTCTCACTCTGTCTCTCTGTCTCTCTCTTGCTCAATCTCTATCTCTCTCTGTCTCACTCTGTCTCTCTTTCTCTCTCTAGCTCAATCTCTATGTCTCTCTCTGTCTCTCTCTTGCTCAATCTCTATGTCTCTCTGTCTCACTCTGTCTCTCTGTCTCTCTCTTGCTCAATCTCTATTTCTCTCTCTCTCTCTCTCTCCCTCCCTCTCTCTCTCTCTCGCCCTCTCTCTCTCGCCCTCTCTTTCCCTCTCACTCTCTCTGTCTCTCTCTCTGTCTCTCTCTCTGTCGCTTTCTCTCTCTCTATCTCTCTCTCTCTCTGTCTCTCTCTCTGTCTCTCTCTGTTTCTCTCTCTCTGTCTCTCTCTCTCTGTCTCTCACTCTCTCTATCTCTCTATCTCTCTCTATCTCTCTATCTCTCTCTGTCTCTCTCTCTCTCTCTGTGTCTCTCACTCTCTCTATCTCTCTCTCTCTCTCTATCTCTGTCTCTCACCCTCTCTCTCTCTCTGTCTCTCTCTCTCTCTCTCTGTCTCTCTCTCTGTCTCTCTCTCTCCCTCTATCTCACTCTGTCTCTCTCTCTCTGTCTCTCCCTCTATCTCTCTCTGTCTCTCTCTCTGTCTCTCACTCTCTCTATCTCTCTCTCTCTCTCTATCTCTCTCTATCTCTGTCTCCCTCTCCCTCGCTCTGTCTCTCTCTCCCTGTCTCTCTCTCTGTCTCTCTCTATCCCTCTATCTCACTCTGCCTCTCTCTCTCTCTGTCTCTCTGTCTCTCTCTCTCTCCCTCTATCTCGCTCTGTCTCTCTCTCTCTCTCTCTGTCTCTCTCTCTCTCTCTCTGTCTCTCTCTGTCTCTCTCTCTCTCCCTCTATCTCGCTCTGTCTCTCTCTCTCTGTCTCTCTCTCTCTCCCTCTATCTCTCTCTGTCTCTCTCTCTCTCACTCTCTCTCACTCACTCTCTCTCTCTGTGTCTCTCTCTCACTCTCTCTCTCTCCCTCTCACTCACCCCGCCCCTCCCCCACCCCGGTCTGATAACTCACTCTTCTTGTAGATCAGGATGTTCTGTCCGAGATTGGCCAGCTCAAACGTCTGGGACACCTTCTGCTTCCAGACCTGGTACGATGGGCATTCGCGATAGCCAAAGGACTTGGTGCACCTGTCCGCCCACTCCTGGGCCATCGTTTCCAGATCCTCATCCCATTCCTGTCCGGGGTGGGGGAGAGAGGGCATCAGAGCAAACCAACCCGGCCCTGAACCGAGAATCCAACCCCATCTACCCTCTCGTCACACAGACCAACTATGTCCATAACATCGCCCGCCCCGGCCATACCTCAGCCCAGCGCTCCCTCAGTACTGCTCCTCTGACAGTGCAGCACTCCCTCAGTACTCCCCCTCCGACAGTGCAGGGCTCCCTCAGTACTGCCCCTCCGACAGTGCAGCGCGCACTCAGTACTGCCCCTCCGACAGTGCAGCGCTCCCTCAGTACTGCCCCTCTGACAGTGCTGCACTCCCTCAGTACTGCCCCCACCGACAGTGCGGCACTCCCTCAGTACTGCCTCTGTGACAGTGCAGCACTCACTCAGTACTGCCCCCTCCGACTGTGCAGCGCTCCCTCAGTACTGCCCCTCCGACAGTGCAGCACTCCCTCAGTACTGCCCACCCCGACAGTGCGGCGCTCCCTCAATACTGCCCCTCTGACAGTGCAGTGCTCCCTCAGTACTGCCCCTCCGACAGTGCAGTGCTCCCTCAGTACTGCCCCTCCGACAGTGCAGCACTCCCTCAGTACTGCCCCTCCGACAGTGCAGCGCTCCCTCAGTACTGCCCCTCTGACAGTGCAGCACTCCCTCAGTACTGCCTTTCCGACAGTGCAGCGCTCCCTCAGTACTGCCCGCCCGACAGTGCAGCGCTCCCTCAGTACTGCCCCTCTGACAGTGCAGCGTGCCCTCAGTACCGCCCCTCCGACAGTGCAGAGCTCCCTCAGTACTGCCCCTCCGACAGTGCATCTCTCCCTCAGTACTGTCCTTCGACAGTGCAGCGCTCCCTCAGTACTGCCCCTCCGACAGTGCAGCGCTCCCTCAGAACTGCCCCTCCGACAGTGCAGCGCTACCTCAGTACTGCCCCTCCGACAGTGCAGCGCTACCTCAGTACTGCCCCATCAACAGTGCAGCACTCCCTCAGTACTGCCCGTCCAACAGTGCAGCGCTCCCTCAGTACTGCCCCTCCGACAGTGCCGCACTCCCTCAGTACTGCCCCTCCGACAGTGCAGCGCTCCCTCAGTACTGCCACTCCGACAGTGCAGTACTCCCTCAGGACTGCCCCTCCGACAGTGCAGCTATCCCTCAGTACTGCCCCTCCGACAGTGCAGCGCTCCCTCAGTACTGCCCCTCCGACAGTGCAGCGCTCCCTCAGTACTGCCCCTCCGACAGTGCAGCACTACCTCAGTACTGCCCCTCCGACAGTGCAGCGCTACCTCAGTACTGCCCCTCCGACAGTGCAGCACTCCCTCAGTACTGCCCCTCTGACAGTGCAGCGCTCCCTCAGTACTGCCCCTCTGACAGTGCAGCGCTCCCTCAGTTCTGCCCCTCCGACAGTGCCGCGCTCCCTCAGTACTGTCCCTCCGACAGTGCAGCGCTCGCTCAGTACTGCCCCTCCGACAGTGCAGCGCTCCTTCAGTACTGCCCCTCCGACAGTGCAGCACTCCCTGAGGTACTGCCCCTCCGATAGTGCAGCGCTCCCTCAGTACTGCCCTCCGACAGTGCAGCGCTCCCTCAGTACTGACCTCCGACAGAGCAGCGCTCCCTCAGTACTGACCTCCGACAGTGCAGCGCTCCCTCAGTACTGCCCCTCCAACAGTGCAGCACTCCCTCAGTACCGCCCCTCGGACAGTGCAGCGCTCCCACAGTACTGCCCCTCCGACAGTGCAGTGCTCCCTCAGTACTGCCCATCAGACAGTGCAGCGCTCCCTCAGTACTTCCCCTCCAACAGTGCAGCGCTCCCTCAGTACTGCCGCTCCAACAGTGCAGCACTCCCTCAGTACCGCCCCTCGGACAGTGCAGCGCTCCCACAGTACTGCCCCTCCGACAGTGCAGCGCTCCCTCAGTACTGCCCCTCTGACAGTGCAGCACTCCCTCAGTACTGCCCCTCCGAAAGTGCAGCACTCCCTCAGTACGGCCGTCGGACAGTGCAGCGCTCCCTCAGTACTGCCTTTCCGACAGTGCAGCGCTCCCTCAGTACTGCCCGCCCGACAGTGCAGCGCTCCCTCAGTACTGCCCCTCTGACAGTGCAGCGTGCCCTCAGTACCGCCCCTCCGACAGTGCAGCGCTCCCTCAGTACTGCCCCTCCGACAGTGCATCTCTCCCTCAGTACTGCCCCTCCGACAGTGCAGCGCTCCCTCAGTACTGCCCCTCCGACAGTGCAGCGCTCCCTCAGAACTGCCCCTCCGACAGTGCAGCGCTACCTCAGTACTGCCCCTCCGACAGTGCAGCGCTACCTCAGTACTGCCCCTCCAACAGTGCAGCACTCCCTCAGTACTGCCCGTCCGACAGTGCAGCGCTCCCTCAGTACTGCCCCTCCGACAGTGCCGCGCTCCCTCAGTACTGCCCCTCCGACAGTGCAGCGCTCCCTCAGTACTGCCCCTCCGACAGTGCAGTACTCCCTCAGGACTGCCCCTCCGACAGTGCAGCTATCCCTCAGTACTGCCCCTCCGACAGTGCAGCGCTCCCTCAGTACTGCCCCTCGACAGTGCAGCGCTCCCTCAGTACTGCCCCTCCGACAGTGCAGCACTACCTCAGTACTGCCCCTCCGACAGTGCAGCGCTCCCTCAGTACTGCCCCTCCGACAGTGCAGCGCTCCCTCAGTACTGCCCCTCTGACAGTGCAGCGCTCCCTCAGTACTGCCCCTCTGACAGTGCAGCGCTCCCTCAGTACTGCCCCTCCGACAGTGCCGCGCTCCTCAGTACTCTCCCTCCGACAGTGCAGCGCTCGCTCAGTACTGCCCCTCCGACAGTGCAGCGCTCCTTCAGTACTGCCCCTCCGACAGTGCAGCACTGCCTGAGGTACTGCCCCTCCGATAGTGCAGCGCTCCCTCAGTACTGCCCTCCGACAGTGCAGCGCTCCCTCAGTACTGACCTCCGACAGTGCAGCGCTCCCTCAGTACTGCCCCTCCAACAGTGCAGCACTCCCTCAGTACCGCCCCTCGGACAGTGCAGCGCTCCCACAGTACTGCCCCTCCGACAGTGCAGTGCTCCCTCAGTACTGCCCATCAGACAGTGCAGCGCTCCCTCAGTACTGCCCCTCCGGCAGTGCAGCGCTCCCTCAGTACTGCCCCTCCGACAGTGCAGCGCTCCCTCAGTACTGCCCTCCGACAGTGCAGCGCTCCCTCAGTACTGACCTCCGACAGTGCAGCGCTCCCTCAGTACTGCCCCTCCAACAGTGCAGCACTCCCTCAGTACCGCCCCTCGGACAGTGCAGCGCTCCCTCAGTACTGCCCTCCGACAGTGCAGTGCTCCCTCAGTACTGCCCATCAGACAGTGCAGCGCTCCCTCAGTACTGCCCCTCCAACAGTGCAGCGCTCCCTCAGTACTGCCGCTCCAACAGTGCAGCACTCCCTCAGTACTGCCCCTCGACAGTGCAGCGCTCCCACAGTACTGCCCCTCCGACAGTGCAGTGCTCCCTCAGTACTGCCCATCAGACAGTGCAGCGCTCCCTCAGTACTGCCCATCCGACAGTGCAGTGCTCCCTCAGTACTGCCCTCCGACAGTGCAGTGCTCCCTCAGTACTGCCCATCCGACAGTGCAGCGCTCCCTCAGTACTGCCCCTCCAACAGTGCAGCGCTCCCTCAGTACTGCCCCTCCGACAGTGCAGCTCTCCCTCAGTACTGCTCCTCCGACAGTGCAGCGCTCCCTCAGTACTGCCACTCCGATAGTGCAGCGCTCCCTCAGTACTGCCCCTCCAACAGTGCAGCGCTCCCTCAGTACTGCCCCTCCGTCAGTGCCACGCTCCCTCAGTACTGCCCCTCCGATAATGCAGCACTCCCTCAGTACTGCCCCTCTGACAGTGCAGCGCTCCCTCAGTGCTGCCCCTCCGACAGTGCAGCTCTCCCTCAGTACTGCCCCTCTGACAGTGCAGCGCTCCCTCAGTACTGCCCCTCCGACAGTGCAGCGCTCCCTCAGTACTGCCCCCCCAACAGTGCAGCGCTCCCTCAGTACTGAACCTCCGAGAGTGCAGCGCTCCCTCAGTACTGCCCCCCCCGACAGTGCAGCGCTCCCTCAGTATTGTCCCTCTTACAGTGCAGTGCTCCCTCAGTACTGTCCCCTCCGACAGTGCAGCGCTCCCTCAGTACTGCCCCTCTGACAGTGCAGTGCTCCCTCAGTACTGTCTCTCCGACAGTGCAGCGCTCCCTCAGTACTGCCCCTCCGACAGTGCAGCGCTCCCTCAGTATTGCCCCTCCGACAGTGCAGCACTCCCTCAGTACTGCCTCTCCGACAGTGCAGCACTCCCTCAGTACTGCCTCTCCGACAGTGCAGCGCTCCCTCAGCACTGACCCTCCGACAGTGCAATGTTCCCTTAGTTAACAGTCACTTGGACAAGTGTGGATTAATTAAGGAAAGCCAGCACGGATTTGTTAAAGGCAAATCGTGTTTAACTGACTTGATTGAGTTTTTTGATGAGGTAACAGAGAGGGTTGATGAGGGCAGTGCCGTTGATGTGGTGTACATGGACTTCCAAAAGGCGTTTGATAAAGTGCCACACAATAGGCTTGCCAGCAAAATTGAAGCCCGTGGAATAAAAGGGACAGTGGCAGCATGGATACAAAATTGGCTAAGTGACAGGAAACAGAGAGTAGTGGTGAACGGTTGTTTTTCGGACTGGAGGAAGGTATACAGTGGTGTTCCCCAGGGGTCCCTACTAGGACCACTGCTTTTCGTGATATATATTAATGACTTGGACTTGGGTGTACAGGGCACAATTTCAAAATCTGCAGATGACACAAAACTTGGAAGTCTGGTGAACAGTGAGGAGGATAGTGATAGACTTCAGGAGACATAGACAGGCTGGTGAAATGGGCGGACACGTGGCAGATGAAATATAACGCAGAAAAGATACATTTTGGCAGAAAGAATGAAGAGAGGAAATATAAACTAAATGGTACAATCCTAAAGCGGGTGCATGAACAGAGAGACCTGGGGGTAAATGTGCACAAATCGTTGAAGGTGGCAGGGCAGGTTGAGAAAGCGATTTAAAAAAGCATACGGGATCCTGGGCTTCATAAATAGAGGCATAGAGTACAAAAGTAAGGAAGTTATGATGAACCTTTATAAAACACTGGTTCGGCCTCAACTGGAGTATTGTGTCCAATTCTGAGCACTGCACTTTAGGAAGGATGTGAAGGCCTTAGAGAAGGTGCAGAAAAGATTTACCAGAATGATTCCAGGATGAGGGACTTCAGTTACGTGGATAGACTGGAGAAGCTGGGGTTGTTCTCCTTGGAGCAGAGAAGGTCGCGAGAAGATTTGATAGAGGTGTTCAAAATCATGAGGGGTCTAGACAGAGTAGATAGAGAGAAACTGTTCCCATTGGTGGAAGGGTCGAGAACCAGAGGACACAGATTTAAGGTGATTGGCAGAAGAACCAAAGGCAACATGAGGAAAAATCTTTTTCCGCAGCGAGTGGTTAGGATCTGGAATTCACTGCCTGAAAGGGTGGTGGAGGCAGATTCAATCGTGGCTTTCAAAGGGAGTTGGATAAGTACCTGAAGGAAATATTTGCAGGGCTACGGGGAAAGGGCGGGGGAGTGGGACTTGCTGAAGTGCTCTTGCAGAGAGCCGGCACGGGCTCGACGGGCTGAATGGCCTCCTTCTGTGCTGTAACCATTCTAAGATTCTATTACTGCTCCTTTCACAGTGCAGCGCACCCTCAGTACTGCTCCTCCGACAGTGCAGCGCACCCTCAGTACTGCCCCTTCGACAGTGCAGCGCTGCCTCAGTACTGCCCCTCCGACAGTGCAGCGTGCCCTCAGTACCGCCCCTCCGACAGTGCAGCGCTCCCTCAGTACTGCCCCTCCGACAGTGCATCTCTCCCTCAGTACTGCCCCTCCGACAGTGCAGCGCTCCCTCAGTACTGCCCCTCCGACAGTGCAGCGCTCCCAAAGAACTGCCCCTCCGACAGTGCAGCGCTACCTCAGTACTGCCCCTCAGACAGTGCAGCGCTACCTCAGTACTGCCCCTCCAACTGTGCAGCACTCCCTCAGTACTGCCCGTCCGACAGTGCAGCGCTCCCTCAGTACTGCCCCTCCGACAGTGCCGCGCTCCCTCAGTACTGCCCCTCCGACAGTGCAGCGCTCCCTCAGTACTGCCCCTCCGACAGTGCAGTACTCCCTCAGGACTGCCCCTCCGACAGTGCAGCGTTCCCTCAGTACTGCCCCTCCGACAGTGCAGTGCTCCCTCAGTACTGCACCTCCGACAGTGCAGCAGTCTCTCAGTACTGCCCCTCCAACAGTGCAGCGCTCCCTCAGTACTGCCCCTCTGACAGTGCAGCGCTCCCTCAGTACTTCCCCTCCGACAGTGCAGCGCTCCCTCAGTACTGCCCCTCCGACAGTGCAGCACTCCCTCAGTACTGCCCCTCCGACAGTGCAGCGCTCCCTCAGTACTGCCCCTCCGACAGTGCAAGGCTCCCTCAGTACTGCCCCTCCGACAGTGCAGCACTCCCTCAGTACTGCCCCTCCGACAGTGCAAGGCTCCCTCAGTACTGCCCCTCCGACGGTGCAGCGCTCCCTCAGTACTGCCCCTCCGACAGTGCAGCGCTCCCTCAGTACTGCCCCTCTGACAGTGCAGCACTCCCTCAGTACAGCCCCCACCGACAGTGCGGCACTCCATCAGTACTGCCTCTGTGACAGTGCAGCACTCACTCAGTACTGCCCCCTCTGACTGTGCAGCGCTCCCTCAGTACTGCCCCTCCGACAGTGCAGCACTCCCTCAGTACTGCCCCCCCCCCGACAGTGCGGCGCTCCCTCAGTACTGCGACCTCTGACAGTGCAGTGCTCCCTCAGTACTGCCCCTCCGATAGTGCAGTGCTCCCTCAGTACTGCCCCTCCGACAGTGCAGTGCTCCCTCGGTACTGCCCCTCCGACAGTGCAATACTCCCTCAGTACTGCCCCTCTGACAGTGCAGCGCTCCCTCAGTACTGTCCCTCTGACAGTGCAGCACTGGATGAACTACAACAATTGTACATCCCGGTCTGGCATAAAAATAAAAAAGGGAAGGTGGCTCAACCATGGCTAACAAGGGAAATCAGGGATAGTATTAAAACCAAGGAAGTTGCATACAAATTGGCCAGAAGTAGCAGCAAACCCGGGGACTGGGAGAACTTCAAAACTCAGCAGAGGAGGACGAAGGGTTTGATTAGGGCAGGGAAAATAAAATATGAAAGGAAGCTTGCAGAGAACATTAAAATGGACTGCAAAAGCTTCTATAAATATGTAAAAAGAAAGAGGTTAGTAAAAACAAACGTAGGTCCCCTGCAGTCGGAAACAGGGGAAGTCGTAATGGGGAACAAGGAAATGGCAGATCAATTGAACAAGTACTTTGGTTCGGTGTTTACTGTGGAGGACACACACAACCTGCCGGAAATAAAAGGGGTCAGAGGATCTGGTAAGAGGGAGGAGCTGAGGGAAATCCTTATTAGTCGGGAAAAGGTATTGGGGAAATTGATGGGACTGAAGGCTGAAAAATCCTCGGGGCCTGATGGTCTGCATCCCAGAGTACTTAAGGAGGTGGCCTTGGAAATAGTGGATGCATTGACGATCATTTTCCAACATTCCTTAGACTCTGGATCAGTTCCGATGGAGTGGAGGGTGGCCAATGTAACCCCTCTTTTTAAAAAAGGAGGGAGGGAGAAAGCAGGGAATTATAGACCGGTCAGCCTGACATCGGTCGTGGGTAAAATGATGGAAGCAATTATTAAAGATGTCATAACAGACCATTTGGAAAGTGGCGACATGATAGGTCCAAGTCAGCATGGATTTGTGAAAGGGAAATCATGCTTGACAAATCTTCTGGAATTTTTTGAGGATGTTTCCAATAGGGTGGACAGGGGGGAACCAGTAGATGTGGTGTATTTGGACTTTCAGAAGGCCTTCGACAAGGTCCCACACAAGAGATTGGTGAGCAAAGTTAAAGCACATGGGATTGGGGGTAATGTGTTGCCGTGGATTGAGAACTGGTTGGCACACAGGAAACAAAGAGTAGGAGTAAATGGGTACTTTTCAGAATGGCAGGCAGTGACCAGCGGGGTACCGCAGGGTTCGGTGCTGGGACCCCAGCTGTTTACATTATATATTAATGATTTGGACGAAGGGATTAAATGTAATATCTCCAAATTTGCGGATGACACTAAATTGGGAGGCAGTGTGAACAATGAGGAGGATGCTAGGAGGCTACAGAGTGACTTGGACAGGTTGGGTGAATGGGCAAATGTATGGCAGATGAAGTACAATGTGGATAAATGTGAGGTTATCCACTTTGGTGGTAAAAATAGAGAGGCGGACTATTACCTGAATGGTGGCAGATTAGGGAAAGGGGAGGTGCAACGAGACCTGGGCGTCATGGTACATCAGTCACTGAAGGTGGGAATGCAAGTGCAGCAGGCAGTCAAGAAAGCAAACGGAATGATGGCCTTCATAGCAAGGGGATTTGAGTACAGGAGTAGGGAGGTGATGCTACAGTTGTACAGGGCCTTGGTGAGGCCACACCTGGAGTATTGTGCGCAGTTTTGGTCTCCTAACTTAAGGAAGGACATTCTTGCTATTGAGGGAGTGCAGCGAAGGTTCACTAGATTGATTCCTGGGATGGCCGGACTGACATATCAAGAAAGATTGGGTCAACTGAACTTGTATCCTCTGGAGTTCAGAAGAATGAGGGGGGATCTTATAGAGACATTTAAAATCCTGCTTGGTTTAGACAAATTAGATGCGGGCAGAATGTTCCCAATGGTAGGGAAAACTAGAACCAGGGGTCACAGTCTAAGGATTAAGGGGAAGCCATTTAGGACTGAGCTGAGGAGGAACTTCTTCACCCAGAGAGTGGTGAATCTATGGAATTCTCTTCCACAGAAGGTTGTTGAGGCCAGTTCGCTAAATATATTCAAAAGGGAGTTAGATATAACACTCACAACTAAGGGGATCAAGGGATATGGCGAGAAAGCAGGAATGGGGTACTGAGGTAGCATGTTCAGCCATGAACGCATTGAATGGCGGTGCAGGCTCGAAGGACCGAATGGTCTACTCCTGTACCTATTTTCTATGTTTCTATGTTTCTACTCCCTCAGTACTGCCTTTCCGACAGTGCAGCGCTCCCTCAGTACAGCCCGCCCGACAGTGCAGCGCTCCCTCAGTACTGCCCCTCTGACAGTGCAGCGCGCCCTCAGTACCGTCCCTCCGACAGTGCAGCGCTCCCTCAGTACTGACCCTCCGACAGTGCATCTCTCCCTCAGTACTGCACCTCCGACAGTGCAGCGCTCCCTCAGTACTGCCCCTCCGACAGTGCAGAACTGCCCCTCCGACAGTGCAGCGCTCCCTCAGTACTGCCACTCCGATAGTGCAGCGCTCCCTCAGTACTGCCCCTCCGACAGTGCAGCGCTCCCTCAGTACTGTCCCTCCGACAGTGCAGCGCTCCCTCAGTACTGCCCCTCCGTCAGTGCCACGCTCCCTCAGTACTGCCCCTCCGATAATGCAGCACTCCCTCAGTACTGCCCCTCTGACAGTGCAGCGCTCCCTCAGTACTGAACCTCCGAGAGTGCAGCGCTCCCTCAGTACTGCCCCCCCGACAGTGCAGCGCTCCCTCAGTATTGTCCCTCTGACAGTGCAGTGCTCCCTCAGTACTGTCCCTCCGACAGTGCAGCGCTCCCTCAGTACTGCCCCTCCGACAGTGCAGCGCTCCCGCAGTACTGTCTCTCCGACAGTGCAGCGCTCCCTCAGTACTGCCCCCCCGACAGTGCAGCGCTCCCTCAGTACTGCCCCTCCGACAGTGCAGCACTCCCTCAGTACTGCCTCTCCGACAGTGCAGCACTCCCTCAGTACTGCCTCTCCGACAGTGCAGCGCTCCCTCAGCACTGACCCTCCGACAGTGCAATGTTCCCTTAGTTAACAGTCACTTGGACAAGTGTGGATTAAGTAAGGAAAGCCAGCACGGATTTGTTAAAGGCAAATCGTGTTTAACTGACTTGATTGAGTTTTTTGATGAGGTAACAGAGAGGGTTGATGAGGGCAGTGCAGTTGATGTGGTGTACATGGACTTCCAAAAGGCGTTTGATAAAGTGCCACACAATAGGCTTGCCGGCAAAATTGAAGCCCGTGGAATGAAAGGGACAGTGGCAGCATGGATACAAAATTGGCTAAGTGACAGAAAACAGAGTGTGGTGATGAACGGTTGTTTTTCGGACTGGAGGAAAGTATACAGTGGTGTTCCCCAGGGGTCCCTACTAGGACCACTGCTTTTCGTGATATATATTAATGACTTGGACTTGGGTGTACAGGGCACAATTTCAAAATCTGCAGATGACACAAAACATGGAAGTCTGGTGAACAGTGAGGAGGATAGTGATAGACTTCAGGAAGACATAGACAGGCTGGTGAAATGGGCGGACACGTGGCAGATGAAATATAACGCAGAAAAGATACATTTTGGCAGAAAGAATGAAGAGAGGAAATATAAACTAAATGGTACAATCCTAAAGCGGGTGCATGAACAGAGAGACCTGGGGGTAAATGTGCACAAATCGTTGAAGGTGGCAGGGCAGGTTGAGAAAGCGATTTAAAAAAGCATACGGGATCCTGGGCTTCATAAATAGAATTGAGAGGTCGCACAACACCAGGTTATAGTCCAACAGTTTTATTTGAAATCACAAGCTTTCGGAGCTATCGATTGCTCCTTCCTCAGGTGAAGTAAATTAGATACAGAATCGCCAAAGCATATATAGATAGAAAACAAAGCATGTGTACCTTACAATTGCAGACCACTAAATTAAATCATGCACCGACATTCATAAATAGAGGCATAGAGTACAAAAGTAAGGAAGTTATGATGAACCTTTATAAAACACTGGTTCGGCCTCAACTGGAGTACTGTGTCCAATTCTGAGCACTGCACTTTAGGAAGGATGTGAAGGCCTTAGAGAAGGTGCAGAAAAGATTTACCAGAATGATTCCAGGGCTGAGGGACTTCAGTTACGTGGATAGACTGGAGAAGCTGGGGTTGTTCTCCTTGGAGCAGAGAAGGTTGAGAGAAGATTTGATCGAGGTGTTCAAAATCATGAGGGGTCTGGACAGAGTAGATAGAGAGAAACTGTTCCCATTGGTGGAAGGGTCGAGAACCAGAGGACACAGATTTAAGGTGATTGGCAGAAGAACCAAAGGCAACAAGAGGAAAAACCTTTTTCCGCAGCGAGTTGTTAGGATCTGGAATTCACTGCCTGAAAGGGTGGTGGAGGCAGATTCAATCGTGGCTTTCAAAAGGGAATTGGATAATTACTTGAAGGAAATATTTGCAGGGCTACGGGGAAAGGGCGGGGGAGTGGGACTTGCTGAAGTGCTCTTGCAGAGAGCCGGCACGGGCTCGACGGGCCGAATGGCCTCCTTCTGTGCTGTAACCATTCTAAGATTCTATTACTGCTCCTTTCACAGTGCAGCGCACCCTCAGTACTGCTCCTCCGACAGTGCAGCGCTCCCTCAGTACTGCTCCTCCGACAGTGCAGCGCACCCTCAGTACTGTCGCTCCGACAGTGCAGCACTCCCTCAGTACTGCCCCTCCGACAGTGCAGCGCTCCCTCAGTACTTCCCCTCCGACAGTGCAGCGCTCCCTCAGTACTGCCCCGCCGACAGTGCAGCGCTCCCTCAGTACTGCCCCTTGCACAGTGCAGCGCTCCCTCAGTACTGCCCCTTGCACAGTGCAGCGCTCCCTCAGTACTTCCCCTCTGACAGTGCAGCGCTCCCTCAGTACTGCCCCTCCGACAGTGCAGCGCTCCCTCAGTACTTCCCCTCCGACTGTGCAGCGCTCCCTCAGTACCGCCCCTCCGACAGTGCAGTGCTCCCTCAGCACTGCCCCTCCGACAGTGCAGCGCTCCCTCAGTACTGTCCCTCCGACAGTGCAGCGCTCCCTCAGTACAGTCTCTCCGACAGTGCAGCACTCCCTCATTATTGGCAACCGGAGAGAGTCAGGCCTGGGATTACGGGGCTCGAGTCTCTGGAGTGGGGACTCGTATCGATAAACTTCTGACTCAGAGGCGAGAATGCTATCCACTGAGCCACGGCTGAAACCCACGATAATCCTTGCGGTTAAATGGTAACTTTCAAAATGGCGGTCACCCCCATTACATTGGGGGAGGAGGGAAGGGCAGAAATCGGTGGGAACATTCCTCCCCTTTTCTACCCAAACCGCCACTCCAGCCAAATAGTGGCCCCCTGGTTGGAATAGTCCACACCCCCGTCAACGGATGTGGAGCGAAAGTATCTCGCAAGCGGACAGCACGGAGCCAGACATAGACGAGGGGAAGGAGAGAGATTGAAATATGGAGAGAGCGATAGGGAGTGGAAGGAGATCCTACAGTTTGGGAGGTGAGGATTCCCCACAGTTTGGGGAGATGAGGAGTCCCACGGTTTGGGAAGGTGAGGAATCCCACAGTTTGGGAGGTGAGGAGTCCCACAGTTTGTGAGGTGAGGAGTCCCACAGTTTGGGAGGTGAGGAGTCCCACAGTTTGGGAGGTGAGGAGTCCCACAGTTTGTGAGGTGAGGAGTCCCACAGTTTAGG
>JASTWF010002459.1:0-26380 GCA_030390025.1 Squalus acanthias
AAGAAGGAAAGAAGGAAGGAAAGAAAGAAAGAAGGAAAGAAGGAAATAAAGAAAGAAAGAAGGGAGGAAAGAAAGAAAGAAAGAAAGAAGGAAAGAAGGAAATAAAGAAAGAAGGAAAGAAAGAAAGAAGGAAATAAAGAAAGAAGGAAAGAAAGAAGGAGGAAAGAAAGAAGGAAAGAAAGAAAGAAGCAAAGAAAGAAAGAAGGAAAGAAAGAAAGAAGGAAAGAAAGAAGAAAGAAAGAAAGAAGGAAAGAAAGAAGGAAAGAAAGAAAGAAAGAAGGAAAGAAAGAAAGAAGGAAAGAAGGAAAGAAGGAAAGAAGGAAGGAAAGAAAGAAAGAAGGAAAGAAAGAAGGAAAGAAATAAAGAAAGAAAGAAAGAGAGAAAGAAGGAAAGAAGGGGAGAAAGAAGGAAAGAAAGAAAGAAAGGAAAGAAGGAAAGAAGGAAAGAAAGAAAGAAAGAGAGAAAGAAGGAAAGAAGGAGAGAAAGAAGGAAAGAAAGAAGGAAAGAAAGGAAAGAAGGAAAGAAAGAATGACGGAAAGAAAGAAAGAAAGAAGGAAAGAAGGAAAGAAAGAAAGAAGGAAAGAAAGAAGGAAAGAGAGAAAGAAAGAAGGAAAGAAAGAAAGAAGGAAAGAGAGAAAGAAAGAAGGAAAGAAAGAAAGAAGGAAAGAGAGAAAGAAAGAAGGAAAGAAAGAAAGAAGGAAAGAAAGAAAGAAAGAAAGACTTGCATTTCTACAGCACCTTTCACAACCTCGGGACGTCCCAAATTGCTTTACAACCAGTCAAGTACTTTTTGAAGTATTGTAATGTAGGAAATGCAGCAGCCAATTTGCGCACAGCAAGCTCCCAGAAACATCAATGAGATAATGACCAGATAGTTTCGTTGTTAGTGGTGATTGAAGAAGAAGAGGTCATTTGCCAAGGCTCGTTACCTACCAAATCGGAAATCAAATGGACTTAGGGTAGGAGCACGGCAGCTGAGATTAGTATCCAACTTGGCTGATGATACCAAGCTAGGTGGGAAAGTAACTCGTGAGGACGGCGCAAAGTGGCTGCAAAGGGATATAGAGAACATGGTAGATGGAATATAAAGTGGGAAAATGTGAAGTTAACCACTTTGGCAGGAAAAGTAGGAAAGCAGAATATTTTTCTGCTGAGAGATTGGGAAATGTTGGTGTTCAGAGGGACCTGGGTGTCCTTGTACACGAATCACTGATGTGGAGATGCCGGTGTTGGACTGGGGTGGACAAAAATGAGAAGTCGCACAACACCAGGTTATAGTCCAACAGTTTTATTTGAAATTACGAGCTTTCGGAGCGCTGCTCCTTCGTCAGGTACAGTGAGGGAATACAAATCGGTTACAAAGTATATATAGACAGAGAACAATGTGTCTGCAGAGATACAATCCGTCAGGGAGGCATTACATCAAAGACACATCAGAGTACAGCTAAGACAATGAGGTGGGTCACAGGGGGTCCAACGTGTCAAATGCTGCAGTCTGCAGTTAAGCTTTTTACTTTTTAAAAAAAAAACTGGAAATCACATCTGTGAACCAGACAACGATGTCGAGTCACGTCCTGTAGCTTGACACTGAATCACTGAAAGTTAACATGCAGGTACAGCAAGCAATTAAGAAAACAAATGGTATGTTGGCCTTTATTACAAAATGATTGGTGTATAAGAGTAAAGGGGGGAGAAATTTGGTATTGCCCCGTTTGGCGGGGGGGCGGGGGGGGGGGGGCGGGGAGGCAATTATCGGCCGGGCGCAAAAGTTTAGCGCCTGGCGCTAATTATTGCCTCCGACTGCAAACTTGGCTTCTATCGCCCCTGGAGGTGATTGGAGCGCTAAATCAGGCGCTACACACCTGTCTTAAGGCGCTAACGCCGAGGAGCGAGGTGCTACCTCAGAGCGCTGGCGAAGCTCATGTGATGTCAGTTAGCAATGGAACACAGACACACTGGCGCCAGTCAGTACTTAAAGGGGAGGGTCAATCTTGCTCTCCATCCACACCCTGCTCATTGCAGCCTTGAATCTCGGTCTGGAGAGACCTGCACATCAAATCTGCTGGAAAGAACAATGGAGAGGCCCAGGGAAAGAGCTCAGAGTGCAGCACCCACAGTCTCTTCTAAATCGATGCAAGGAAGGTCAAATCAAAATGAACCTGCAAAGTACCCAAAACTCCTTCACACAGCGTTGAATCTCTCCAGAAGTCTCTCTCTCTCTCTCTCAGAATGCATGGTGCAAAAATGTCGCCGACAAAAAAGGCAGGAAGCGGTCACCTTTAAGTAGCGCTCCCCCAGTCCCTTCCTGACTGCAAAACGCTCCCCTCAACCTGTCGTTGCTAGCGGCAGGCGGTAAGGCAGGGGGCGCCACTCAATATCCAGTCCGGGGTGCTACCGGGGCGTTGCGCACTTGACTGACGTCACGATCTGCGGGCGCAGGAGATCGTGGCGGTAGTGTTTAGCGCCGCCACAAAATGTCTGGTCAATTTTGTGAGCGGGGCAAACATCGCCGCGCCCGGGCGCTAGTTGCTTTGTGCCCCATTAGACCCTCAGCGGGCGCTAACAGGAGGGGCTAGGCAACCAAATTTTTCCCCCAAGAAGTCTTACTGCAATTATGTTGGGCTTTGGTGAGACCACACCCGGAGTATTGTGTACAGTTTTGGTCTCCTTACCTAAGGAAGGATATACTTGCCATAGAAGGAGTGCAGCGAAGGTTCACCAGACTGGTTCCTGGGATGGGGGGGATTGTCCGATGAGGAGAGATTGAGTAGACTAGGCCTATATTCTCTGGAGTTTAGAAGAATGAGAGGTGATCTCATTGAAACATATAGGGGGAGAAATTGGGCATTTTAGCGCCTCCCGGTAGCGCTTCCAGGGGGCGCTAATGGGGCACTATTGGCTTTGTGACTGGGCGCGGTGATAGTACCGACGCCCGCGAAATTGAAATGGAGGTTTGTGACGGCGGTAACTACTAGCACCGCGCTCTCCTGCGACCGGAGATCGTGACGTCATGCGGGTGTGCAGCGCCCCGGCTCTGAAATTCACTCTTGCCCCCTGCCTGAGCGCCTGCCGTTAGCAACAACAGGTAGAGGAGGCGGTTTGCAGTCGGATGAGCGCTGGAGGAGCGCGATATAAAGGGGTCAACTTCTGTTTTTTTTGTCGGCAAAGAATGCTGCCTTGTAAGTTTGACAAAAGCAAACAGGCGTTTTGAGCATTTTCAACTCGAAGGAGTACTCTGGCTGAGAAACATTTATCACTTTCATTAGGGTTACATTTGATAGTGCAACATTTCCATCATTTAATGGGGGCTGTACTGGGACGGGACCTCGCCCTCCAGCATCACCGTCGGAGGCAGCGGAGGCAGAGAGAAAGATTGGAAAACGTGGCCAGAGGGAGGAGGGCCAACAGGGCTCTGCACAGGAGGCCTTACCCTCCCAGGGTATTCCGGCAGCATTTCTCCCACATCAATCTCTCAGAGGAGCAGTGCCTTAAGGCTCTGCTTCACCAAGGAGGTGGTCACAGAGCTCTGCCACCTCCTGCAGCCAGACCTCGAGCCTCACATCAGGAGCACCACAGCTCTCTCAGTGGCAGTCAAGGTCAAGGTCACCGTCGCCCTCAATTTCTACGCTAGCAGATCCTTCCAGTGTGCGACAGGAGACATATCTAACATATCGCAGTTCGCAGTCCATTGCTGCATCTGCGAGGTCACAGAGGCTCTCTACAGCAGGAGAAGGGACTACATTTCCTTCCCCATGTCCAGAGAGAAGCAGCGCGAGCGTGCATGTGGCTTTGCCAGGATATCGGGCTTCCCCATGGTGCAGGGCGCCATTGACTGCACCCACGTCGCTTTGCGGGCACCTCATAACAATCCTGAGGTATTCTGTAACCACAAAAGCTATCACTCGCTTAATGTCCAGTTGGTGTGCGACCACAGACAGCGCATCCTCACTGTCAATGCCCACTATCCTGGCTGCAGCCACAATGCCTTCATCCTGCATCAGACCGGTGTGCCAGCACTCTTCCAGCCACCACATCAAGCTCGTGGCTGGCTGATAGGAGAGAAGGGCTATCCGCTCTCCACCTGGCACATGACTCCCCTCCGCAACCCCAACACTCCTGCCCAGCACTCATATAATGAGAGCCATGCCACCACCAGGAGCATCATTGAGCAGACCATCGGAGTGCTCAAGCAACGGTTCCGCTGCCTTGACCGCTCGGGAGGAGCCCTCCAGTACTCGGCTGAGCGGGTGTCCCATTTCATCGTGGTCTGCTGCATGCTCCACAACTTGGCCATTATTAGGGCCCAGCCATTGCCACCAGGCATAGCCGCACCATCTCAGGAGGAGGAGGAGGAGGAGGGGGAGGATCAGGAGCACGAACAGCAGCGACGGAGGAGGCAGCCACTCCATTGGCCTTGTGGAAGGGCGGTCCGTGACCGCCTCATCAGACTGCGGTTCCAATGAATTCGAGGCCACTTCCCGGTTGCTCATCCAGTCCCCATCATTCCATCAATTTCTCATTCCATGCCACACCCCAAAGCTGAAATGAGATACAGCACCATTTCTGCAACATTCCAATAAGAAATTTATCCAAATTCAGCAACCATATATATACAGCAACCATATTAACTAATCACCCTTGCGCAAACCCTTACTTGCCCTCTTTACAATCCCTTTTCCTAATCTACTGCGATACGTAGTCTGTCCCCAGTGGCTGCAGCAGGGCTGGTGGAAGGCTGCTGAGTGTCGATGGCAGAGACTACAGATGGCCTTGCAGGATGCCCTCGACCAGCTCTGGGCCTGGAAGGCCCGGCTGTAGACTGCACCACCTCAGTCTGGGCGGCGGCAGTCTGGCCTGGCTGGATGACAGGCAGCGACAAGGACAGTGGCAAAGTGGCAGTGGTGGGAGCAGGAATGCTGTCATCCTGAGAGAGGACAGCAGGTTCCTGCTCCACTGACCCACTGCCACTCCCCCGGGGCAGCACCTCAACATCCCTACCAATCTGTTGCAGCACAGATTGCTGGCCTGCTGCGACACCGTGAGACCCCCGGTGGACTGTGGTGGTCCCAGCGACGATGGCAACAGTCAGAGCTTTTGTGGCATCAAGCTAAGACTGCATGAGAACAGTCTGAGACTCGATGGCATCAACCATTGACTGCATTACAGCACTAAGACGTTGCGTCGCTTACGCCTGTGCTGCAATGGATGCTGCCACATCGCCCATGACACGCGGCATGAGGTCTGGGTCCCCACGGTCTCTCAGGGAGCCCACCATCCTTTGCAGACTGCCAAGGATGGGCTCCATGGTGTGCGCAGAGCTCTGTGCAATGTTGGAGGCAGACTCCTCCACGCTCCTTACCATTGCCGACAGGCTCTCGGGCACCTTTGCCATTGCACCTATCATCTCGGTGTGCATGCCCATCACCCTTCTTGTGAACGCCTCCCCATCGAGGTCCTCATCTGAGTCCTGTGCAGCAGAACTTGTGCACGAACTCGCCCTCCGGGGAGCTGGACCCTTTCCCCCTGGCCTTGCTGCAGCCCGCTCGTCCCCGGTGCATCACCCAGTGAAGAGCCCTCTACTAAACTTGCCTCTAAAGATCGCGTAGTGCCAGTATCTGAGATGGTGTCTGTGGGTGAGAGATGCAGTGATGCGGTGCTTTGCTCCTCCTCCTCTTCTCCCACCTCACTCTCAGTGGGAGGCTCAGGGACAGGCTGGTCAGCTGGTTGCTGATTCTCTGAAAGCATAAAGGCACAAGGCTCGCGTTAAGGTGAGGGCAGGGGGGCAGGAAGGGAGCAAGGAATGCAGACAGTATCAGGAGCTGGAAATTGGGAAAGGCTTGTGGTGCGAGGGGGAAGTGCGATGAGAGAAGGAGAGGGGATGAACATACCGTTGTTGCCCCCAAGGGGGTCGACGTCGCTGACGGGCATGGCGCCCACCACCTGCTGCCCAATGAGTCGCAGCACTCGCTCCTCAAGGTCTGAAAGCTGCTGGAGCTGCGTATCACCCCCGCCTGTTCTCTGCTGCTCCCTCCTATTGTGGGCCATCTTGGCCTGCAAGAGAAACTAATGTGTGTGAGTCAGAGTCCAGCTATGTGTTTGGGAGATATGCCTGCCGTAGTTGAATAGCTGTGATTGTAGGCAAGGCCTGAGATGTGGATGTGAGTTTTAGTAGGTGGAGATTCTTGGTGGGTGACTGAGGTTCAGATGCTGGTATGTAGGACCTGTTGAAGCATGTACTCACCCTGACCACCCAAGTGAGGTCGTTGAATTTCTTTCGGCGCTGTGTCAGGCTGCGTTTGCCCACACTACTGGCCGAGACCTCCTGGGCCACTTCCCTCCAAATTGCCCTGAATACCTTGGGCAATGGCCTCCTTCCAGTGTCCGGGAACAGCACAGCCCTCCTTCGCTCCACTCCCGCCACCAATGCCTCCAATGCCTCGTCCGTGAAACGACGAGCTGTCTCCCTGGGAGTGGGATCAGCCATCATGATCAGGGGATTGAGTTGGTTGCAGGTCGCCTTCACAGCCAGCAATGCTGATAATGAGGATCTGCACAATGATGCAACCTCCCCTTTAACAGCTGGAAGGAGCCAGTGTGAAGGATCATTCCCGATTGCATTGCACCTGAAATTCATTATCGCTCTGCTGGTAGCGCCCCTGTAGCACCCTGCTTAGGTAGTTAGCGCTTGATTTAACGCTCCAGCTCTCTCCAGGAGCGCTAAAAGCCAATTTAGGGAAACCTCAGACTCATTAGCGCCTGGTGCTAATTTTTCACGATTTCAAAATTTAGTGCCCCAAACGGGACGATACCGAATTTCTCCCCCATAAAATCCTTTAGGGGCTTGACAGGGTAGATGCTGAGAGGCTGGTTCCCCTGGCTGGTGAGTCTAGAACGTCAGGTCACAGTCTCAGAATAAGGGGTCGGCCATTTAGGATTGACATGAGGGGACATTTTTCACTCATAGGGGTAGAAATTAGGTCGCGCCCCATTTGGGGCGCAAATATCGTCTGGACGCAAATATTAGCGCCTGGCGCTAATTATCGGCGCTGACTGGAAACTTCACTTTTACCGCCCCGGGAGGTGAGTGGAGCGCTAAAGCAGGCGCTGCACACCTGTCTTAAGGCGCAAAGGCCAAGGAGTGAGGCGCTACCTCAGAGCGCTGGCGAAGCTCATGTAATGTCAGTCAGCAATGGAACACACACACAATGGCACGGGCCAGTTCTTAAAGGGGATGGTTAATCTTGCTTTCCATCCACATCCTGTTCATTGCAGCCTTGAATCTCGGCCTGGAGAGACTTGCACATCAAATGTGCTGGAAAGAACAATGGAGAGTACCAGGCAAAGAGCTCAGAGTGCAGCTCCCACAGTCTCTGCTAAATCGATACAAGGAATGGCAAATCAAAATGAACCTGCAAAGTGCTGCTCAGTACCCAACACTCCTTCACACAACGTTGAATCTCTCCAGAAGTCTCTCCCTCTCTCTCTCAGAATGCGTAGTTCAAAAATGCCACCAACAATAAAAGACAGGAAGAGGCCCCCTTTAAATAGCGCCCCCCCCAGCCCCACAGCGATTGATAGCGTTCCAGTCTTCTGGTCGTTGGATGCGCCAGGCGGTAAGGCAGGGGGCGCCACTCAATTTCCGCTCCGGGGCGCCACAAGGGCGTTGCACCATGGAATGACGTCACAATCTGCGCGCGCAGGTGGTCGCAGCGGTAAAGTTTAGCGCCGCCGCACAATCTCTAGTTAAGTTCCCGAGCGGCGCAAACATCGCTGCGCCCGGGCGTTAGCGGCTTTGCGCCCCATTAGCGCCCTCTTAAGGCGCTAACGGGAGGCGCAACCAACTGAATTTTTACCCCAAAGGGTTCAGAATCTTTGGAATTCTCTACTCCAGAAGGCTCAATCGTTGAGTATATTCAAGACGGAGGTCGATAGATTTTTGGATACTAAGGGAATCAAGGGATATGGAGATAGGGTAGGAAGGTGGAGATGAGGTAGAAGATCAGCCATGATCTCATTGAATGGCGGAGCAGGCTCGAAGGGCCGAATGGCCTACTCCTGCTCCTATTTCTTATGTTCTTATGTTCTTATCAGGGTTGGACTCCTGAATTTTTATTTGCTAACGATTAAAATTAATTGAAAACCGTAATAACTTTTGAACCCGTTTACATCACAAGATACAGGAGTTCTAGTCTCAAAAGGAAGATGTCAAGGCTTTGGGGAGGGTGCAGAGGAGATTTACATAGAATTACATCGAATATATGGTACAGAAACAGGCCATTTAGTCCAACCAGTCCGTGCCTGTGTTTATGCTCCACTCGAGCCCCCCACCCTATACTAGAATTATACCTGGAATAAGGGACCTCAGTTACGTGGAGAGACTGGAGAAGCTCTGATTGTTCTTCTCAGAGCAGAGAAGGTTAAGGGGAGATTTAATAGAGGTGTTCAAAATCATGAGTTTTTTTAAAAATTCGTTTATGGGATCAGGGCATCGCTGGCAATGCCAGCATTTATTGCCCATCCCTAGTTGCCCTTGAGAAGGTGGTGGTGAGCCGCCTTCTTGAACCGCTGCAGTCCGTGTGGTGATGGTACTCCCACAGTGCTGTTAGGTACAGAGTTCCAGGATTTTGACCCAGCGACGATGAAGGAACGGCGATATACTTCTAAGTCATGATGGTGTGTGACTTGGAGGGGAACTTGGAGGTGGTGGTGTTCCCATACGCCTGCTGCCCTTGTCCTTCTAGGTGGAAGAGGTCGCGGGCTTGGGAGGTGCTGCCGAAGAAGCCTTGGCGAGTTGCTGCAATGCATCTTGTAGATGGTACACACTGCGGCCACGGTACGCCGGTGGTGGAGGGAGTGAATGTTTAAGGTGGTGGATGGGGTGCCAATCAAGCGGGCTGCTTTGTCCTGGATGGTGTCGAGCTTCTTACATACATACATACGAACATACGAATTAGGAGCAGGAGTCGGCCACTTGGCCCTTCGAGCCTGCGCCACCATTCAATAAGATCATGGCTGATCTGATTACTCCACATTCCCGCCTACCCCAGATAACTTTTCACCCCCTTGCTTACCAAGAATCGATCTACCTCTGCCTTAAAAATATTCAAAGACTCTGCTTCCACCGCCCTCTGAGGAAGAGAGTTCCAAAGACTCACGACCCTCTGTGAGAAAAAATTTCTCCTCATCTCTGTCTTAAATGGGCGACCCCTTATTTTTAAACAGTGACCCCTAGTTCTAGATTCTCCCACAAGAGGAAACATCCTCTCCACATCCACCCTGTCCAGACCCCTCAGAATCTTATATGTTTCATTCAAGTCACCTCTTATTCTTCTAAACTCCAGCGGATACAAGCCTAGCCTGTCCAACCTTTCCTCATAAGACAACCTGCCCATTCCAGGTATTAGTCTAGTAAACCTTCTCTGAACTGCTTCCAATGCATTTACATCCTTCCTTAAATAAGGAGACCAATACTGTACACAGTACTCCAGATGTGGTCTCACCTGTATGCCCTGTATAACTGAAGCATAACCTCCCTACTTTTGTATTCAATTCCCCTCGCAATAAACGATAACATTCTATTAGCTTTCCTAATTACTTGCTGTACCTGCATAGTAACCTTTTGTGATTCATGCACTAGGACACCGAGATCCCTCTGCATCTCAGAGCTCTGCAATCTCTCACCATTTAGATAATATGCTTCTTTTTTATTCTTCCTGCCAAAATGGACAACTTCACATTTTCCCACATTATACTCCATTTGCCAGATCTTTGCCCACTCACTTAACTTATCTATATCCCTCTGTAGCCTCCTTATGTCCTCTTCACAATTTACTTTCCTACGTATCTTTGTGTCATCAGCAAATTTAGCAACCATACCTTCGGTCCCTTCATCCAAGTCATTTATATAAATTTTAAAAAGTTGAGGCCCCAGCACTGATCCCTGTGGCACACCACTCGTTACATCTTGCCAATCAGAAAATGACCCATTTATGCTTACTCTCTGTTTCCTGTTAGCTAGCCAATCTTCTATTCTTGCCAATATGTTACCCCCTACACCATGAGCTTTTATTTTCCGCAATAACCTTTGGTGTGGCACCTTATCAAATGCCTTCTGGAAATCTAAGTACAGTACATCCACCGGCTCCCCTTTATCCACAGCACATGTTACTTCCTCAAAGAACTCCAATAAATTAGTTAAACATGATTTCCCTTGCACAAAACCATGTTGACTCTGCCTGATTACTTTGAACTTTTCTAAATGCCCTGCTATAACGTCTTTAATAATAGCTTCTAACATCTTCCCTATGACAGATGTTAAGCTAAGTGGCCTGTAGTTTCCTGCTTTCTGTCTCCCTCCCTTTTTGAATAAAGGAGTTACATTTGCTATTTTCCAATCTAATGGAACCTTCCCCGAATCTAGGGAATTTTGGAAAATTAAAACCAACGCATCAACTATCTCACTAGCCACTTCTTTTAAGACCTGAGGATGAAGTCCATCAGGACCCGGGGACTTGTCAGCCCACAGCTCCAACAATTTGCTCAGTACCACTTCCCTGGTGATTATAATTTTCTTGAGTTCCTCCCTCCCTTCCATTTCCTGATTTACAGCTATTTCTGGGATGTTACTTGTATCCTCTATAGTGAAGACCGATGCAAAATACCTGTTCAATTCAACTGCCATCTCCTTATTTTCCATTATTAATTCCCCAGACTCACTTTTTTTATAGGACCAACACTCACTTTGTTAACTCTTTTCTTTTTTAAATATCTATAGAAACTCTTACTATCTGTTTTTATATTTCTAGCTAGCTTTCTCTCGTACTCTAATTTTTCTCTCCTTATTAATCTTTTAGTCATTCTTTGCTGTTTTTTATATTCTGTCCAATCTTCTGACCTGCCACCCATCTTTGCGCAATGATATGCTTTTTCTTTAAGTTTAATACTGTCTTTAACTTTTTTAGTTAACCACGGATGGTGGGTCCTCCCCTTGGAATTTTTCTTTCTTGTTGGAATGTATATATTCTGTGTATTTTGAAATATCCCCTTAAATGTCTGCCACTGCAACTCTATTGACCTATCCCTTTACCTAATTTGCCAGTTCACTTTAGCTAGCTCTGCTTTCATGCCCTCATAATTGCCCTTATTTAAGTTTAAAATACTAGTCTTGGACCCACTCTTCTCTCTCTCAAACTGAATGTAAAATTCAATCATATTATGATCGCTGCTACCTAGGGGCGCCTTCACTATGAGGTCATTAATTAGTCCTATCTCATTGCACAATACCAGGTCTTGTATAGCCTGCTCTCTGGTTGGCTCCAGAACGTGCTGTTGTAAGAAACTATCCCGAAAACATTCCATGAACTCCTCATCTATGCTACCTTTGGCCATCTGATTTTTCCAGTCTATATGCAGATTAAAATCCCCCATGATTATTGCCGTACCCTTCTGACAAGCTCCCATTATTTCTTCCTTTATACTCCATCCTACCATGTGGTTACTGTTAGGGGGCCTGTACACCACTCCCACAAGTGACTTCTTGCCTTTATTATTTCTCATCTCTACCCAAACCGCTACTACATCCTGGTTTCTTGAACTTAGGTCATCCCTCTTTATTGTGCTAATACCATCATTAATTAACAGAGCCACTCCTCCACCTTTTCCCACCTTCCTGTCCTTCCTAAATGTCATGTACCCTTGAATATTCAGGTCCCAATCTCTGTCATCCTGCAGCCATGTTTCTGTAATGGCAATCAGATCATATTTATTTATTTCTATTTGTGCTATCAGTTCATCTGTTTTGTTTCGAATGCTACGTGCATTCAGATGCAGAGCCTTTAGTTTTGTCCTTTTATTATTTTTGTAACCGCTAGCCTTATCTGTTGATTTACTCTTAGATTTGTACTCTCTATCCCTTCCTGTCACGGTCTGTTTATCATTTCCCATATTAATACCTTTCTCTATTGCCTTGTCTCTAATCTTTGAATTACCACATCTTCCCAAATTTGATCCCATGCCCCCAATATTTAGTTTAAAGCCCTCTCTACCGCCCTAGTTATACAACTCGCCAGAACACTGGTCCCAGCATGGTTCAGGTGAAGACCGTCCCAACGGTACAGATCCCACTTTCCCCAGTACTGGTGCCAGTGCCCCAGGAATCGAAACCCATTTCTCCCACACCAGTCTTTGAGCCACGCATTCATCTCTCTAATTTTATTTACCCTATGCCAATTTGCTCGTGGCTCAGGTAATAATGCAGACATTATTACCCTTGAGGTTCTACTTTTTAATTTAGCCCCTAGCTGCTCATACTCTCTCAATAGAACCTCTTTCCTAGTTCTACCTATGTCGTTGATACCTACATGGATTATGACCATTGGCTCCTCCCCCTCCCACTGCAAGTTCCTCTCCAGCCCAGAGCAGATGTCCCGAACCCTGGCACCGGGCAGGCAACACAGCCGTCTGGACTCTCGCTCTTGGCCGCAGAGAACTGTATCTATCCCCCTGACTATGCTGTCTCCAATTACCACTACATTCCTATTAACTCCCCCCGCTTGAATGGCTTCCTGTACCTCAGTGCCATGGTCAGTTTGCTCATCCACCCTGCAGCCACCGCTTTCATCCATACAGGCCGCAAGAACCTCAAACCTGTTGGACAATTGCAAAGGCTGAGGCTCCTCCACCTCCTGTGTCCCCATACCTGCCTCACTCGCAGTCACATCCTCCTGTCCCTGACCACTGACCAAATCTGAAGACCCTATCCTAAGGGGTGTGACTGTCTGGGTGTGACTGGAATAAAGTGTCCAGGTAACTTTCCCCCTCCCTGATGTATCGCAGTGTCCGCAGCTCGGCCTCCAGCTCATCAACTCTGAGCCGAAGCTCCTCAAGCCGCAGACACTTACCGCAGACGTGTTCATCCTGGATCACACTGGCGTCCAGGAGCTCCCACATACTGCAGTCACAACACACCACCTGCCCTGCCATCTTTATTGAGTCTTAATTAATGTATTTTTAATAATTAATAATTAACAAACCCTACGATACCTAATAAGATTTATTACTGCTAGTAAACTAGTACTAATGAAACCTTACAATTACTAATACATTTCCTGGGCTTTAAAAGATAAGGGAAGTGAGCAAAATACTCACCAACCAATCACTTACCCTATTCCCTGTGATGTCACCTTTTATTTTTCTCTAGATGCGGTTGGTGTCACAGAGCCGAACTCCCGCTGGTTCCGAGCTCCCGCTGGTTCCGAACTCCCGCTGGTTCTCTGTCCCCTCTTGTGCAGCTTTTTAGCTCCTGCTCTCCTGGAAGCTGACAAAGATAGAAAAAGAAAGGAACACCTCCCTCCCCGAAGTGCTGTTGGAGCTGCACTCATCCAGGCAAGTGGAGAGTATTCCATCACACTCCTGACTTGTGCCTTGTAGATGGTGGAAAGGCTTTGGGGAGTCAGGAGGTGAGACACTCGCCGGAGAATACCTAGCCTCTGACCTGCTCTTGTTGCCACAGTATTTATGTGGCTGGTCCAGTTAAGTTTCTTTGACAGAGTAAATAAGGAGAAACTGTTTCCAGTGGCAGGAGGGTCGGTAACCAGAGGAAACAGATTGAAGATAATTGGCAAAAGAACCAGAGGGGGAGATGAGAAGTTATTTTATGTAGCGAGTTGTTGTGATCTGGAATGCGCTGCCTGATTCAATAGTAACTTTCAAAAAGAGAATTGGATATATACTTGAAAAGGAGAAATTTGCAGGGCTATGGGGAAAGAGCAGGGGAGTGGGACTAATTGGAGAGATCTTTCAAAGAGCCGGCACAGGCACGATGGGCCGAATGGCCTCCTTCTGTGCTGTGAGATCCTATGATAGTGTTGCCATGGGTTGTGTGAGGACCTACGGGGTGATTGGACTATACGGCACTAACCCATGTGATGGAAAAATAGGGCCTCCCGGGTCCTACTGGATGAAGGACCTGGGTTGGGATTAATGGCCTTCCCCATCCATCCATACCTATCTCTTCATCTCTGTCAGGACTTATCCTGATAATCTTCAGTCCTCTCTCTGGGTGAGTGAGTACCCAGCTCTTTTTAAAAGAATTAATGAACGCTATTAACTGCAGTAGCTGAACGAAGAATACTTTTCTGGGAATAACTCCTTTTGATCTCAGGTTTTGCCTAGGGCCTATTCATTCTGTACTCATGATGTTTAGCTCACAGGGCTGGGGGTGGGTGTGTGGGGGTTGGGGCGGGGGAGGGGGGAATGAGAAGACATTCTCTGGCTGCTGCAACTTAATGACATCGTAAGCAGAAGGTTACAATGCCCCCTGGAATTCCCAAACAGGGGAAACCTTTGCGATGCACGTACGATGTCCTTGTATACACAACAACATCTTGCATTTATATAACGCCTTTAACATAGATAAACATCCCAAGGCGCTTCACAGAGTCTGAAGGAGGAATGGATGCTGGGACAAAGAAGGAGATGTTGGGAGGAGTGACTAAAAGCGTGGTCAAAGAGGAGGGTTTCAAGGAGCAGAGGGAGGTGGAGAGGCAGTGGGGTTTAAAAAGAAAGAAAGACTTGCATAGCGCTCTTCACGACCTCAGGACGTCCCAAACGCTTCACAGCCAATGAAGTACTTTTGAAGTGGAGTCACTGTTGTAATGTGGGAAACCTGGCAGCCAATTTGTGCACAGCAAGCTCCCACAAACAGCAATGTGATAAATGGCCAGGTAAACTGTTTTAGTGATGTTGATTGAGGGATAAATATTGGCCCAGGACACCGGGGAGAACTCCACTGCTCCTTGTCAAAGTAGTGCCACGGGATCTTTTACATCCACCTGAGAGAGCAGACTGTGTTTAACATCTCATCCAAAAGACGGGCTGAATGGTCTCCTCCTGTTCCTAATGTTTCTATGTTCTTTCCACCTCTGGATCAGAAGGTTGTGGGTTCAAATCCCACTCCAGGCTGACACCACAGCTCAGCGCTGAAGGACAGCTGAAATTTACTTATGAGGAGATGTCAAACTGAGACACTGCCTGCCCCAGTGTTTGGCGATCCCACGATCGGAATCACCCTCGATTATACACTAGCATGGCACTATGTGAAGAGGAACAGGAGGGAGGGGGTTCTCCCAGAGTCCTGGCCAACAGTCCTTACACAGTCCTCGCCATGAATATTAGATTAGCTGGGGTCGTTCATCTCAGTGCTGTTGGCGGGATCTTGCTTTGTTTACCTTAATAACAATAGTGGCTACAAAGTAAATCACAGGATGTGCCCGAGAGATAAGACCCAGTGTAAATGAAAGCCTTTATATTTTTAATCATTCCATGCACCCCTTTGAATATTGGATGGAATGCAAACAAAAGATCTCACCACGGACCCGTCTTTACAATAAAATTAATGGCTGCGGACATGTAAAGCCAACGGTGATCATTAACTCATTTATTCTGAATCTGTAGGGGTTATCAAAAAGGGCCTGGACAGCACTGGCGTCCCTCAGTGATTGGCATGTTGAGCGGGGCCTTCGCACTCAGCCCCGCACAGACTGCAGTGCGATGGTGTGAATGAATTGTTGGGCTGCTCCCAAGCCGGTGTGGTCCCCGGGGGAACCCGGCAGCTTGTTGTGTGCTACCTTCATCTGAATAAACTGTTTATACCCAAACAACAGGCACCCTAATTGATTCCAAATTACGTACACACACACACCCAAGCTCAGGAAGGATCCGTGGCTGATTAATTCAAAAGGAACTCTTTCAATTGATTTGAAAAGGCAATTATTGGCAGGGCCATTAGGCACAAGCAGGACACTGTGTGACTCCAACAGGCTGCCCCCACACTGCCTTTACAGAGAGTTTTTGGGAGGGGGCATTCCTTTGGCTGATGAACGCAGTCACACCGTGCGTGCGATTTGATTCCAGATGATTTCGTTTGCTGGCTTCAGAATAGAGTTGGCATCACCAGATCCTGATACGTGAGATCCCACACACCCAGCAACAATCTCAATATACACTCCCCTAATTCTCCAACTGTTATTCTATATATAAACCCCCCGAACCCCTCGATTAGATTCCAGCCTGTAACTCACTCCCGGTATCTGTTATTCTATATATAACCCCCCCCGAACCCCTCGATTAGATTCCAGCCTGTAACGCACTCCCGGGTATCTGTTATTCTATATAGAAACCCCCCGAACCTCTCGATTAGATTCCAGCCTGTAACTCACTCCCAGGTATCCGTTATTCTGTACATAAAATCATAGTAATTTACTGCACAGAAGGAGGTCATTTGGCCCATCTTGTCCGTGCCGGCCGACAAAGAGCTATCCAGCCTAATCCCACTTTCCAGCTCTTGGTCCGTAGCCCTGTAGGTTACGGCACTTCAAGTGCATATCCAAGTACTTTTTAAATGTGATGAGGGTTTCTGCCTCTCCCACCCTTTCAGGCAGTGAGTTCCAGACCCCCACCACCCTCTGGGTGAAAAAAGTTCTCCTCAACTCCCCTCTAAACCTCCGACCAATTACTTTAAATCTGTGCCCCCTGGTTATTAACCTCTCTGCTAAGGGAAATAGGTCCTTCCTATCCACACTATCTAGGACCGTCATAATTTTATACACCTCAATCAAGTCTCCCCTCAGCCTCCTCTGTTCCAATGAAAACAACCCCAGCCGATCCAATCTTTCCTCATAGCTAAAATTCCCCAGTCCAGGCAACATCCTCATAAATCTCCTCCGTACCCTCTCTAGTGCAATCACATCTTTCCTGTAATGTGGTGACCAGAACTGTACGCAGTATTCTAGCTGTGGCCTAACTAGTGTTTTATACAGTTCTAGCATAACCTCCCTGCTCTTGTATTCTATTGAGAGGTCGCACAACACCAGGTTATAGTCCAACAGTTTTATTTGAAATCACAAGCTTTCGGAGCTATCGATTGCTCCTTCCTCAGGTGAAGTAAATTAGATACAGAATCGCCAAAGCATATATAGATAGAAAACAAAGCATGTGTACCTTACAATTGCAGACCACTAAATTAAATCATCCTGACTATCTGCCGAGGTGTGATAAAGTTAATTAAGTCAGCCAGGAAGGTACCACATCAAAGACATAGCAAGATACAACTGAGACAATGAGGTGTAGTCGCAGGGGTTCTAACGTGTCAAAAGCTGCCGTCTGTATGTAAAACGAAAAGCTTTAAAATTTTTACTTTTTTACTGGGAAAATTTTTACTTTTTTACTGGGAAAATTTTTACTTTTTTACTGGGAATCACATCTGTGAACAAGCTAACGACGACTCGAGTCCGGATCACGTCATGTATCGTGACATAAACCCAAGATCCCGATTGAGACCGTCTTCATGAGTGCGGAACTTGGCTATCAGTTTCTGCTCGATGATTTTGCGTTGTCGTGTGTTTCTAAGGTTGCCTTGGAGAACGCTTACCCGCAGATCCGAGGCTGAATGTCCTTGACTGCTGAAGTGTTCCCCGACTGGGAGGTAACAATCCTGCCTGGCGATTGTTGCGCGGTGCTCGTTCATACGTTGTCTCAGTGTCTGCATGGTCTCGCCGATGTACCATGCCGCGGTGCATTCTTTCCTGCAACGTATGAGGTAGACAACGTTGGCCGAGTCACATGAGTATGTACCATGTACCTGGTGGGTAGTGTCCTCACGTGTGATGGTGGTATCTGTGTTGATGATCTGGCATGTCTTGCAGAGTTTGCCATGGCAGGGTTGTGTGGTGTCGTGGTCGCTGTTATCCTGAAAGCTGGGTAATTTGCTGCGAACGATGGTACTTCTGAGGTTAGGCGGCTGTTTGAAGGCAAGTAGTGGAGGCGTGGGGATGGCCTTAGCGAGGTGTTTGTCGTCATCGATGACATGTTGAAGGCTGCGAAGAACATGGCGTAGTTTCTCCACTCCGGGGAAGTACTGGACGACGTAGGGTACCCTGTTGGTTGTGTCCCGTGTTTGCCTTCTGAGGAGGTCTATGCGATTTTTCGCTGTGGCCCGTCGGAACTGTCGATCGATGAGTCGAGCGTCATATCCCGTTCTTACGAGGGCGTTTTTCAGCGTCCATAGGTGTCCATCGCGTTCCTCCTCGTCTGAGCAGATCCTGTGTATTCGCAGGGCTTGTCCATAGGGGATGGCTTCTTTAACATGGTTAGGGTGGAAGCTGGAGAAGTGGAGCATCGTGAGGTTGTCCGTGGGCTTGCGGTAGAGTGAAGTGCTGAGGTGTCCGTCTTTGATGGAGATTCGTGTGTCCAGGAATGAGACCGATTCTGAGGAGTAGTCCATGGTGAGTTTGATGGTGGGATGGAACTTGTTTATGTTATCGTGTAGTCTTTTCAGTGATCCTTCGCCATGGGTCCAAAGGAAGAAAATGTCGTCGATGTATCTGGTGTACAGCGTTGGCTGGAGGTCCTGTGCAGCGACTTGTATTCTATGCCTCAGCTAATAAAGGAAAGTATCCCGTATGCCTTCTTAACCAGCTTATCTACCTGTCCTGCTACCTTCAGAGATCTGTGGACCTGCACTCCAAGGTCCCTCTGTTCCTCTATACTTCTCAGTATCCTACCATTTATTGTGTATTCCCTTGCCTTGTTAGCCCTCCCCAAATGCATTACCTCACACTTCTCCTGTTTGAATTCCATTTGCCACTTTTTTGCCCACCTGACCAATCCATTGATATCTTCCTGCAGTCTGCAGCTTTCTTCCTCACTATCAACCGCACGGCCAATTTTTGTATCATCTGCAAACTTCTTAATCATGCCCCCTACATTGAAGTCTAAATCATTGATATATACCATAAAAAGCAAGGGACCTAGTACTGAGCCCTGCGGAACCCCCCTGGAAACAGCCTTCCAGTCACAAAACACCCGTCGACCATTACCCTTTGCTTCCTGTCACTGAGCCAATTTTGGATCCAACTTGCCTCTTTCCCTTGCATCCCATGGGCTTTGCCTTTTCTGACCAGTCTGCCATGTGGGACCTTGTCAAAAGCCTTACTAAAATCCATGTGGACTACATCAAACCCACTACCCTCATCAACCCTCCTTGTTACCTCATCAAAAAATTCAATCAAGTTAGTCAGACACGACAGTTCTGACGAAAGGTCTTCGACCTGAAACGTTAACTCTGTTTCTCTCTCCACGGATGCTGCCTGGCCTGCTGAGTTTTTCCAGCGTTTTCTGTTGTTATAGTCAGACACGACATTCCCTTAACAAATCCATGCTGACTGTCCTTGATTAATCCGTGCCTTTCTAAATGACGATTAATACTGTCCCTCAGAATTGTTTCCAATAATTTGCCCACCACCAAGGTTAGGCTGACTGGCCTATAGTTACTCGGTCTATCCGTTTCTCCCTTTTTAAACAACTCTTACAAACCCCCCGAACCTCTCGATTAGAGTTCAGCCTGTAACTCACTCCCGGGGATCTGTTATTCTATACATAAACCCACCCGAACCTCCTGATTAGATTCCAACCTGTAACTCACTCCCGGGGATCTGTTATTCTATATATAAACCTCCCGAACCCCTTGATTAGATTCCAGCCTGTAACTCACTCCCGGGGATCTGTTATTCTATACATAAACCCACCCGAACCTCCTGATTAGATTCCAACCTGTAACTTACTCCCAGGGATCTGTTATTCTTTATGTAAACCCCCTGAACCTCTCGCTTAGATTCCAGCCTGTAACTCACTCCCGGGGATCTGTTATTCTATATATAAACCTCCCGAACCCCTCGACTAGATTCCAGCCTGTAGCTCACTCGGGGGATCTGTTACTCATTATTCCATTTCCTTTGTTTAATCTGGGTCATTTCATTAGTTACTCTTTCTCTGTCGTCACTGCCCATTGACGTGAATCATCAGACGTACAGGGCAGATGCGTTGGAGCAGTCACGCACAGGATGAAGGGCAGGTGAGTTCCACTGATGCCATATCTTTCTAAAGCACTTATTCGTGAGTTCAGTAATGTAATGGTTCTGTTACTGATATTAGTAATCTAGCAGAATGTGAATTCAAATCCTGCCATGGCAGTTTGAGAATTTAAATTCAGTTTTAAAAAATCTGAAAATAAAAAGCTGGGATCAGTAGAAACATAGAAAAATAGGAGCAGGAGTAGGCCATTCGGCCCTTCGAGCCTGCTCCGCCATTCAATATGATCATGGCTGATCCTCTATCTCAATACCATATTCCTGCTCTCTGCCCAAGTCACCGTGAAGCTGTTGGATTGTCGCAAAAACCCAACTGTTGTCCCTTTAGGGAAGGAAGTCTGCTGTCCTTACCTGGTCTGGGCCTATAAACCGAGGCCCCGTCTGCTCTCTCAGGTGCACATAAAAGATCCCATGGCCACGATGTGAAGAAAAGCGAGCGAGTTCTCCCCAGTGTCCCTCAATCAACACCTAAAAACTGATTATCTGGTCATTTATTTCATTGTGGTTTGTGGGAGCTTGCTGTGCGCAAATTGGCTGCTGCATTTCCTACATTACAACAGTGACTACACTTCAAAAAGTACTTCATTGACTGTAAAGCACTTTGGGACATCCTGAGGTCGTGAAAGGTGGAATGCAGGACCTTCTTTCTTTCTTTCTTTCACCTCTCCACCGTTGTCCAGCTGGGTGGGACTGCACTCGCCTGGTTCCATTCTTATCTATCTAATCGTAACCAGAGAATCACCTGCAACGGCTTCTCTTCCCGTTCCCGCATCGTTACCTCTGGTGTCCCCCAAGGATCTATCCTTGGCCCCCTCCTATTTATCATCTACATGCTGCCCCTTGGTGACATCATCCGAAAACACAGCATCAGTTTCCGCATGTACGCTGACGACACCCAGCTCTACCTCACTACTTCTTCTCTCGACCCCTCCACAGTCTCTAAATTGTCAGACTGCTTGTCCGACATCCAGTTCTGGATGAGCAAAAATGTTCTCCAATTAAATATTGGGAAAACCGAAGCCATTGTTTTTGGTCCCCGCCACAAACTCCGTTCCCGAGCCACTGACTCCATCCCTCTCCCTAACATCTGTCTGAGGCTGAACCACACTGTTCACAACCTTGGTGTCATATTTGACCCTGAAATGAGCTTCCAACCACATATTCACAGCATAACAAAGACAGCCTATTTCCACCTCCGTAACATCGCCTGCCTCCACCCTGTCTCAGCTCATCCGCTGCTGAAACCCTCATCCATGCCTTTGTTACCTCTAGACTGGACTATTCCAACGCACTCCTGGCCGGCCTCCCACATTCCACCCTACGTAAACTTGAGGTCATCCAAAACTCGGCTGCCCCGTGTCCTAACTCGCACCAAGTCCCGTTCACCCATCACCCCTGTGCTCGCTGACCTACATTGCCTCGCCCCTTCCTATCTCTGTAATCTCCTTCAGCTCCACAACCACCCCCCCCCCCCGAGATATCTGCACTCCTCTAATTCTGCCCTCTTGAGGATCCCTGATTATAATCGCCCAACCATTGGTGGCCGTGCCTTCTGTTGCCTCGGCCCCTAAGCTCTGGAATTCCCTCCCTAAACCTCTCCGCCTCGCTACCTCTCTTTCCTCCTTTAAGACGCTCCTTAAAACCTACCTCTTTGACCAAGCTTTTGGTCACCTGCCCTAGTTTATCCTTATGTGGCTCGGTGTCAAATTATTTTGTCTTAAAATACTCCTGTGCAGCGCCTTGGGACATTTTACTATGTTAAACTCGCTTTATAGATACAAGTTGTTGTTGTTGTTGTTGTTTCTTTCTTTCATGACTCCAGTCCCACACCAATGTAGTTGACTCTGAACTGCCCTCTAACGTGGTCTAGCGATTCCCTCAGTTGTATCAAACCACTGCCAGCAGTTTAACACAAAGGCCCACCACCACCACCTCCTCCTCAGGGCAACTAGGGATGGGCAATAAATGCTGGCCTTGCCAGCGACGCCCAGTCTTGTCAGCCTGCTGATGTCTGGGTTGCCTCAGGAAGCCATCCCTTTCCCTCCCATCTCAGGAAGCCATCCCTCTCCCCCACCCCCCACCTCACCTGAAAGAGCTCATGGTGTTGGGGGTAATATATTAGCATGGATAGAGGATTGGCTAACTAACAGGAAACAGAGTTTTGGATAAATGGGTCATTTTCAGGTTGGCAAACTGTAACTAGTGGGGTGCCACAGGGATCAGTGCTGGGGCCTCAACTATTTACAATCTATATTAATGACTTGGATGAAGGGACTGAGTGTAATGTAGCCAAATTTGCTGATGATACAAAGATAGGTGGGAAAGCAAATTGTGTGGAGGACGCAAAGAATCTCCAAAGGGATATAGATAGGCTAAGTGAGTGGGGCAAAAATCTGGCAGATGGAGTTTAATGTGGGAAAATGCGAGGTTATCCACTTTGGTAGGAAAAATAAAAAAGCAAAGTATTATTTAAATGGGGAGAGATTACAAAATGCTGAGGTACAGAGGGATCTGGGGGTCCTTGTACATGAATCACAAAAAGTTAGCATACAGGTACAGCAAGTAATTAGGAAGGCAAATGGAATGTTGGCCTTTATTGCAAAGGGAATGGAGTATAAAAGAAGGGAAGTCCTGTTACAACTGTACAGGGCATTGGTGAGACCACACCGGGAGTACTGCGTATAGTTTTGGTCTCCTTATTTAAGGAAGGATATACTTGCATTGGAGGCAGTTCAGAGAAGGTTCACGAGGTTGATTCCGGAGATGAAGGGATTGTCTTATGAAGAAAGGTTGAGCAGGTTGGGCCTATACTCATTGGAGTTCAGAAGAATGAGAGGGGATCTTATTGAAACATATAAGATTCTGAAGGGGCTTGACAGGGTAGATGCAGAGAGGATGTTTCCCCTCGTGGGGGAATCTAGAATTGGGGGCATAATTTCAGAATAAGGGGAAACCCTTTTAAATCGTAAATGAGGAGGAATTTCTTCTCTGAGGGTTGTGAATCTTTGGAATTCTCTTCTCCAGGAGCTGTGGAGGCTGGGTCATTGAATATATTTAAGGTGGAGATAGACAGATTTTTGAATGGTAAGGAAGTCAAGGGTTATGGGGAGCGGGCAGGGAAGTGGAGTTGAGGCCAAGATCAGGTCAGCCATGATCTTATTGAATGGCGGAGCAGGCTCGAGGGGCCGAATGACCGACTCCTGCTCCTACGTCTTATGTTCTTATGTTCTTACTGGGGTTCAGTTCCGCAACCTTCTGGGTCTCACCCAATGGGTCATTCACCGTGAGTGTCCCTACACAGTGCAGGATGGAAGCAATCCTGAGCTCACTCAACACCCACATGCACATTCCAGGATGGGAATGGTCATCACTGGATCGCAGTTGGGAGTGAGGAGCAGTAGCGGATTTTTTTTTGAACTCTCACCTCTGAGTCAGACGGCTGTGGGTTCGAGTCCCCCTCCAGAGGCTGAGACTCCAGTGCAGTGCTGAGGGAGCGCTGCAGTGTCAGAGGGGCCGTCTTTCAGATAAGACGTTAACCAAGAAAGATCTTGCATTTATATCTTACATGTCTGTGCACTTAGGTGGATGTAAAAGATCCCATGGCGTTATTTTGAAGACGAGCATGGGAGTTATCCCCGGCGTCCTGGGCCAATATTTGTAAAAAAAAATAATTGAAGGGAAATATTTTCAGGGCTATGGGGAAAGAGCGGGGGGGGGGGAGGAGTGGGACTAGTTGGAGAGCTCTTTCAGAGAGCCGGCACTGCGCTGTATCATTCTGTGATTCTAGGGGTGCTGAGGCCAACTATGCCACCTCGCCTGTGATTCAGCTCCATCGGCACAGACTGGATATGGAAGCTAGGAACCTTCGTGCTCCCCACGGGCATGCTGATTCTGAGGAGATATTAGACACGGTCTTCGATTTATGCTTCTCACATGAATCCTCCGAATTGAGATGAAAGGTTTGATTTATGAGCATGTGACTTTGGTCTTAACATCATCTGAGGGGGGTGGGGGGGTTTTGTTGAAGTCTACAGGATCAAACATTGAACTGTTTAAACTTTGTGCGAAGCAGATAAATGAGATGTATTTTGTAGTTACTGTAACTGTACCCCATTACTATGATTTACACCGTTTTCACCCCGCCGCTCCTGAAGGTGCGGACTCTCATTGGGCTGGCAAATGTGGGTGTCGGCCATGGCTCAGTGTGTAACACGCTCGCCTCTGAGTCAGAAGGTTGTTGGTTCAAGTCCCACTCCAGAGACTTGAGGCCCATAATCCAGGCCGTCACTGTCTGCTCCTTCCCAACCTTTCGGGCAGCTGTTGCTTTCTCCTGCAGCCCCCGGCTCTTTTTCACCTCCTGTTTGAACCTTCCCTGCAGTTTCAGCCTCTTCCTTACATTAGGTTTGGGCTGAGGAGCTGCCCCTTCTCCCTCCTTCTGCCCCTCACTAACCTTTCCCTTTCCACACGATGCCACCCCACCCATGTCTCTGTCCCCCTCTGACTCCTCACTCTCAAGCTCTTCTGTAACCTCCTGTCCCTGCTCCCCGTCAGATACATAATCTCCCTTAGAGAGTCTTCCTGCTATCATGGTTTCTCCAACAGTGCCCCTCCCTTCGGCCTCATCTCCACCCGCTGACCCTTACTCCCGTTTCTTCTCTCTCTGGGACAATGGCGCATTTGCACCTATCTTGTTCCCTTCTAGCATCTTTGTCTTCCCGCTCCCATCCTGCTGCCCCTTTAAGGCTCCAGCCTCTTGCACCCTCTCCTTGTCTTACCCCCTGCTGCTCCCCGAGATGCCCAACTCCCCATCTTTCTTTGGAGTACTGTAAGATTCTCAAAATTCACAGATCCCCCAAAACTCGAAAACAAACCCTAAGGAAAAAGACTTTGGACTCTTTTCTAACTATTTCAGGGTGGTGGAATGCATTGGGCCTAACCGAAGGACATTTTAGAGCAAAAACCAAGATTTGGTATTTTAAAAGACATGTCTGGACTTGTAAGGGAGAAAAGGCTGTAAAGGAAGGTGGGATCAACCTCTGTAAAGACAGTTTGGATATTGGAGTTAATGCAAACTGTCTGGGGAACCGCATGACCTCACTTGGAGTTAATCGGCCCCAATCAGACATTAACATCCTAACAATAGACTCGAGGAAAAGCAGTCCCCACCCATATTACAGGACCCATCAATACCATGCATAAAACAGATCACCTTGGCCTACTCTATAGAAATCCTAGGCCCAGTCAAGAAACCCAAAACTTGGGGACAATCAACTACGATTAAGTGGCAAATCGACAGGATGGAGCCATCCCGAAACCACTTCACACATTAGCAAACAAGTTACCGTTAACGAGCCCGCCAAAATCTAACAATGACCGGGATCTGATTTGGCGCGCAGATAAGGAAGCTTCAATTAGTATAATTGAAGGCCCGTTCTCAGCCTGAAAAAGAAGAAGAGGAAGGAAGAACAACAAGACATCCACGGAGGCATTCTCCGCAACACAGTTCTCCAACACCACCGTTCAGCGTTCCGTGTCCAGCCAGAAGGTCGACAGCTCGAAGGCCAGACAATTTAACGAAGTAGGCCGACACGTGAAGAAACCAGAACGACTGCCTCAGTGACCATCGGACACCTCGCGGCAACAAGGCCCTCACGAAAACAACCAACCAAACATCAAGTACCAATATTTGGGCCACCGCGACCAAAGAAAACCAACTCGAAGAAAAACCGAAGATCCGCAAAGTTTCCACTCTACAATCTACTCCTGACTTACCCCATGGTAAGATTTTCCCCTAAAAAAACTCTAAACCCTACTTCTAACCAAGGAAAAGTGGGTACTCACCTGATAGATCCAATACGCACCCTTACCGCATCAGCGGACTCGCGAAGACTGACCAGATACGCAGTTGAAGTCCTCTACCGCGTATGGGGTACGGCAGACACCAACCGACATATAGAGTGAACCCCAAAACTGCGAACTACCCTAACTGTCAAGGATTCTGGTGAGTATCATCCCTGATCCTCTGGAGTCCAACCGAGCTAGTGAAGTGGGATTGGGAGGGGTGAGGTATTCTTCTAATGTTATTTCCCTCGCTTGTACCGAAGTGTTCCCCACTTTTAGAGTGTTAAGAGTGTTTGTGTTGTATTTTACTTTCTTGAATAAAGATCAAAGTTCTTTCATCAAACTCAGTTGTCTGCTGCACTTTTTGTCACAACCCCCAAATAAGTCCAAGGTCTAGAACCAAGGGAGAGGGAGCGATTCGAACCGCTCAGAAGTCAGAGGTGAAGCTGACACAAACCACCACCCCCTACAGTACTTACACTTACCCCGCACCCCGCTCCCGCCTCCTCTCCTCCCGCTGACACCAGATTCTTTAGGGAGAGCCGAGCCGTATTATGGCTCGACTCTGCCCTCGACCCATGCTGCTCTCTGCTGTCTTTGTCCCTTCCCACCGT